>VDFB02278499.1:0-85355 GCA_007258455.2 Sequoia sempervirens
GGGTCCCTCCCAGGGTGCCTAAGAGGGACCCTAAGCAAACCTAGAGGGGAACCAACTTGGGACCCAGACGTAAATTGAACCTATACGAGTACGAGGGGGTTCCAAAGGGGCCTAGTAACACAGGGTTTTTGAAATCTTGTTACATGTTGAAAAGAATAGTAATAGATATACAACTAAATCTTTTTTGAAAAGTATATTGACTGTAAAAATTTGTCAAAATTATCGATATAGCATAATAATATTATTTCTTGTTCTAAAAAGAACAATAATAGATATAAGGCTAAATCTTGTCAACATAAGTATTGCCCTATGTTAGAATCGCCTACAAGACTATCCAATCCTTAATTTTCTAATAAGCTTAATGCATTCTCTCACACTTTCCTCTCCTCTTTCTATGCCTCCCAATTACAAAAGTTCTCACACATCCAAAAAATGTTGTAGATTTAAAAAAGTAAAAAATCAACATGAGTAGCCATTATGCAACCCTTGTTTATTTTTAATTGAAACTTAAAAAGGTAGAAAACATCACACACAAAGTATCACATTGGGCATAAAATCCAAATAACCCAATAAGGTATAATAACAAGTAATAAAATTAAGCATGGGTCTTAAGGGCACTAAAAATCATAAATACAAACAAATGCTAAACAAACTTAAGCAATGGAAACAATAAGCTCATGGCCCAATAGAGGCAAATAATCCTACTTCTCCCCCAACTGCTACCACTAAATGGATCTATATTCTCAAGTATGGGTTCCTAACTCATTTGGGTATCATCTTTTTTCTTCTTTCACCTCTTGTATATGGTGAAAGAACCAAATTAGGAAACTTGTCATGGTGATGGGGATTTGTCTAACTAATAGCACCATGTGATCATTGAGATGGTGAAGAAACCCCTAAACAATCCTTTGAGTGGTGCCTACACCCACAATCCCCATGCCCACAAACACAAGCAAGAATTTCAAGGCAAGGGGATCCTGGAGGCACCCAAGTAGCAACATAAAGGAGCCTTCCCCAATTCCAAAAGAGGTTGGAGGTGCTCAACCTCCAAACTCACCTTTTCCACTTGAACCTGGTATTGTAACACAAAACTAGAGATTATCATTATCCTATAAGCCACAAAAAGATGAAAAATCTCTAGTGTTATTATTAGATAAAACACTGTTTCTATCTTTTTGTAGGTAAAAATAAATCTGATTGGACAAAATATGTCAACCTTCTTTGAACTATGCAAGATATTGAGCATAATCCCCTAGTGAATCCATCTTCTAGGTGAATGGTTTAGGCTTGAAGGGAATGAAGAAAGTATTGACTCAAATTATAAGCACTTAGGGCTCGACAGCAAAGCCAAACAAATGTTTAACTAAGGTTGGTGATAAGCTGGGCAAAAAAGCATTGCTTAAAAGAAGTACAAAATCAACATGAAGTAGTCATTATGCAACCCTTGCTTATCTTTTATTGAACTTTAAAAAGGTAGAAAGGCATCACACACCAAGCATCACATTGGACATAAAATCCAACTAACCCAATTAAGGTATAATAATAGGTAATTAAGTTAAGCATAGATCTTAAAGATACTAAAAACCATAAATCAAATAAAAGACTAAACAAACTTAAGCAACAAGAACTACAAGCTCATGGCCTAGTGCAGGCAAATAATCCTACTTCCTCCCCCAACCACTATCACTAAATGGGTCTGTACTTTCAAATGTGGGTCCCTAACCCATTTGGGTATCATCTTTTTTCTTCTTTGACGTCATGTATGGTCCAGCTAAATGGCAAGGGCCAAATAAAGAAACTGGTCATGGTGAAGAGTTGTCTAACTAATAGCACAATGTGGTGGTGACGGTCATTGAGATTGCAAAGAAACCCCTAACCAACCCCTTGAGCAGCATTTATGCCCACAATCCCCATAGCCACGACCATAAGCATGAGTTTCATGGCAAGGGGATTCTAGAGGCACCTAACTAACAACATAAAAGAGCATTCCCCCAATTTCCAAAGAGAGCTTGGAGGTGTTCAACCTCCAACATCACCTTCTCCACTTGAAGCTAGTCTTGTAATACAGAATTAAAGAATACCATTATTCCATTAACCACACAAAAATTAAAAAACCTCTAGCATCATTATTAGATAAAGCACAATCACATTGTACAAAATGTGTTAAGTTTGTTTAAAGTTAAACTATGCATTCCCCTAGCAAATCCATCTTCTAGGTGAAGTGTTTATGCTTGAAGGGAATGAAGAAAGTATGAACCCAATTCTAAGCACTCTAGGGTCATTGGTAAAACCAATTAAATGTTTAATTGACTATGGTTGGTGACAAGTTAGGCAACACAAGTTTGGTATACCTATAGGAACTATTATTTCCCCACAAGAAGGCATCAATATAACAAACACGAGGCAAAGTGATATTTTATGGGCTCAACAATATCGCTTTAATCGGTTTGAAAGGGAAAATTCTAAATCAAAGTAGTAGACTATAAATTCAAACAAAGGTTGAGCTTCTCATATGAAACAAGCTTATCAGAGATAATTTTTGTAGTAACCAATCTTCCAAAAATAGCCTATAATTTTTAATTTATGGCAATATTAAGGGAAATTACCTCATTACTTAACATTCACAATCTCATTATCATAATCTAAGTTATTGCCAACATTGTTACCTTAGGGAAACAAGTAAGAAGGTTTTGTCTCAAGAAAACATTATCCTTTTTGAGTGAGGTTGACAATTGGATGGCAACTTTGATCATCGAAGATCCCTCCAATATATCCTAAACGTTTGTCTACCAATGAATGGTGCATTGTTTCAAAAATCCTACCAATTAGTTTAAAAATCATATTAAGGGTCTAAGACATAATAATAATCTCAAGATTCAACTCCCTACTTAAACACCATTCAAGTAATAAAAGTAAAACAACATAAAGAAAAATTAGTCATTAATTTCCATAACATAATGAGTACCATACCAACCATTCATTTTAATGTCTCAAAGAAGTACATGTCACAATCATCAAATAGAAATGCATCTCAATCAAATAAAAAAGTATATTATATTTATTCTAGGTAGAGGGATGACCCACAATCATTGGTGTGCGACTGACTGGCCTCATGACTACAAGTCCCTCACTCTACCCTTTCCTCGAGGAGACAAACTAATATGCTCAAATCAATAACTAATATGTATTGTTCTATTTAACACATAAAATATCATCTTTACAAGTCAACAACCTACTATATGTCTTCCAATCAATTGTTTGATCATATACAATAATAAAAAATCTTATTCTTGCATATAATTAACTATAAGTGCCTCTATAGATCTAATACTCCTTCTAAGAGGTGTCCACAATAATATTTATATTCTACGTCCACATTCAATGGTCATACAGTCCCCTATTCTACACAAGTCACACAAAGCCTACAATGACCATATTCATTTATGCAATCATAATCATGACCTCACAAGGACTCTCTTATATAAGCATTTAAATGAATCCCTAAAATAAAAGAAAGAATAAAGGTCACTACCCTACCATAATGAGTTTGTTAATATGGGCTTTTCTAACAAGCATTTCATAGTAGATCATGCCTATCATCATAATACCTACTATCAAATCTGAAACATTTAACAACTTATATGACCATGGAATTATCAACAACTGTTAAAATTTGTTGAATTCATATGTTCATCGCCATCTCAATGATAAGAGTATAAATGTTATGGATTTAGATGTACAAAAGGTAAATAAATAATCATAACAATGAGATTCCAGTTTTAACTGAGATAGAAGACAACTCCAAAGAGCTCCCTTACTTCCCTCTAACCATGTTCATGGTTCCTCAAAGCATTATTTTAATAATGACCACAAAGGATTCTACACTATTCTTTGTTGCTCTAACAGTAACGGCAACAAAGTGAATCTAAACATTAAAGAATTATAAATCAATTTGCTACATTGAGAATAAGACAAGTATCAAAATAAAACTCGCTTACATCATGGGGCATCACATCACACCTTATCAATAAAGTTTAAACCAATTGAATGTTTTATATTACAGTGATTAATTAGATGCCCTTAACATCCATTTCAATCTGACCCAAGAGGTATGGATGTAGATGATCATAAACATCCAAACAAAGATTTTGGATGAACTCCTTGCAGATCAAATTTGTTGTGAAGCTAAATTAAATAATGTAACTACCTGTCTTTATATTTATGTGGGAGAACTTTCCACATTCTTCAACACATAAATAATCAATAAACTATGTAGAGGAAGCAATGCGAACAGAATATTAAGTGCAATAGGAAGAAAATATTGACACATTCACAATATAACAAAAGAATTCACCCACACAAACCTTTTCAGGAAAAAGCCTAGCAAAAGCAGCACTTGCTTACTGTATTAATCCAACCATTCACAACACAATAAGATATTTTGCACCTATACTTAACCCAATCTATGTGCAAATATTTATAGACACATCAATATTGGACACACAATTGATATTGCAGTGCAATAGATGTAAAACCATGGACCAAAAAACAACCTATAAGGTCCAAAAAAGAAAATTCTTCTGGGGGTTGCAAGAGCCTCATGGGTGGCCCTTGGCCCCCCATACCCCCAATCGGGGCAATGCCCTGGACCCCCCTGGTTGTGGCAGGGTGTACAGTCTATAAGGGATGCAAAGCATGCATATCATACAACACATATCTAATAATTCTCTGTCTACCTCTTTGTTTCTCATGCCTGCCACCATTTGCATGTTAGTGTATGTTATTTTCTTAACCACATCAAAACTGCACTACCTTTTTTCATAAGCTAACGCTGCAAAACTTGATATGTGGAAGCTGCAAAATTTTGGGGACAAAGCTGTGAAAAGTGCTGCCATCAACCAAGGGTTAAACTCGACGACCATACAACTGTATTGAGATTTTTTTAATACAAGTAATTGGTTTTGGGAGACAGTATTAAATGAAAATAAGAATTTTGAGGAACCCAATCAAAAACTCTTAAGGATTGTAGTAAATGTATATTTACAACTTAATGTTTATTTCTTTAACAATGAATTGTCCTATCTCCTAACATTCAAAAGGTAATGCTAAATGAATATTACAAAAAATTTACTCAACGAGTAGGGCCACTTGTCACACTTAATTCTCATCATCGGCTAAAAGGGAGGGAAAGCCCAGTAACTAAAAGATTTGGAAAGCAATACTGGCAATTAATAACACGAGAAAAATAAATGGTGAGCTCACAAATGCAAGTGGATGGATTAGGGAAAATTTGAGAATAAAAAATGCAACAAAAGTAAGTACAAATATTATTGCCTTCAATAAATTTGCTAAGACCTAAAGAAACCTAGGGTTTTCAGAATTGTGCTAACCTACCTTCCAAGCATCTAGAAGGGCAAGAAAATACAAAACCATAGAATAATGAATATAAAATCATAGAATAATGTTATCAAAGTGCAAACGCTAAGTGCATGCATGAACCACTAGCTAGGGATGTTCAGTTACCAATTGTTATAAGGCATGCGAATTGAAGAATGGAACTCATAAAAATAATATTCTCATAACAGTAACTATAGTCTTCACAAGAGCTGCATATAACAGAATCTCCTCACCAAAACATCACATCTCAACAATATATGTTGATCAGCTATCCACAGCCTGGATGATGTACTAATTTCCAACTGTCTCCTACATCTACCACCCCACAAAACAATTAGTAGTCCAACCTAATTCTACCCATGATTAGCATCTTGAGATGGACCTCTTGCAGCTAATGCAAGTAAACACTGGAAAGACTGCCTCCATTGAACAGCAGGGAGATCTTCCAGAGTTTGGTTCTAACTTCTGACTAAATCAAACGAAGTTGATACGTTCTAAGTCATTTCAATAGTACAACCAACCATATACAAAGTGACTTCATAACGAAAGAGAAAGAAATTACCCACAAAGGACCAAAAGCATGTTGATGGGATTCAAGAAGCAGGAGTCAGTTTTAACAGAGATGTACAAGGGCAAAGGGAATATAGCTTATTAAAAAAGTAACGTAGTACAAAGCACTAAAGAAACATTATATATTAGTCAAATTTTGTAAATCCAGATTCTACCATAACCTTAATCAAGAATTACTAAGAAATCAATTTTCAAATAACTAAATAAAATTCAAAATTGCAATAAAAAGCCCAGATGAAGACAAGCATACCGCCATGATCTATCAAAATGTCGTAATGTTGATCAAACCGGTGAAAAGATTCAAATGCCACGGGAACCTGTCAATAACGAAGCGCCAAAAACAATACTTAGAAAGCCCCACGCCTGTGGTATTAGGAATTTTATTTTCCCAATGCCCTAGAAAACATTTGTTTAAACCCCAGCGTTACTCAGGAAAAATAAAAATGTTTCAAATTACAGGGAATAAATGAGCAATAATATGCAGATAACTGGTTCCTGTCCTTCGAATTATAGTGTAAGAGAGCAATTAGACTGTTAGATTTCAAATGAAAGCGGGTGTATTTTTTGTAATTGAACCCAAATTCGAATATAGACGAGATAAGCACAACGAGTATGTTCGAAGCAATTATACTGTTAGATTTCAAATGAAAGCGGGTGTATTTGTTGTAATTGAACCCAAATTCGAATATAGTGCAAGAGATAAGCACAACGAGTATGTTCGAAGCAATTAGACTGTTAGATTTCAAATGAAAGCGGGGTGCATTCGTTGTAATTGAACCCAAATTCGAATTTAGTGGGTTGCTTTGGATGTGAAAATTAGGTACATACATTTTACTTATCTATTCTCTTGTGGACTCATATAGATCGAGTTGTTTTTAATTAGTTTTTCTTTTATTAATTAATTTGATTTTTTTAATATAATTTTTAAGTGTTGTATTTTTAATTATTTTTTTAGTTAAATTTGAAGTGTGAAAATAATTTTAGAACTTTCAAATTTAAATTTATTATTAAGTTGACTTTTTTCACTAGTCATTATTAATTTGAGAGTGAAATGTGTACAATTTGTGTGTTAAGGCGTATAATAGGATAGACCTTAATTTATTATTGAATATATAGGAATCTAGAAGATTTTTGTTACGCAATGCGTCATTGTAATCAAAAGATGGCATCAACAAACACATGTCTTGAGCAGATTGAATGATTATTTGGTGTGTCTTCAATCTTATGAAAGCCATTGAATTGGAACCGAGGGCTTGACATAAAAAGAAGATTGTCGCCTAACATGCTCCTTGAAATGTTTGTCAAGATTATCAATCTTTAGATACATGTTGTAGATAGTGAGGTGGATATTTGCTTGTGGGTATAGAAGATTCATAGTTAATAGGGTTGAAGTTGTGAGTGCAAATTGAATTGTACCTACAAAGTTCATTTTGTAAATGTAGAAATGAGTAAAAGCAGTGCACAATGAGTTATTTTACGAAATAAATGTTGTATGATAGATAATTGACACCATCACTAACTATTTTACGTTGAACCTGGAGAAAAGTAAATTTATTGGCATATTTTATTTACTATTATAGCAATAATCTAGGTTTTTTTTGTTTAATTAAAAATAAATATCTTAGATTATTTATGTAGGTGTGATTGATGTAGTGCCTACATATTCCTAGCATGTGATGTTAGAGAGAGCATTGTATTGTGTATATGTGGAGATGTTAGATGATCACATTTTGGTATTATTGCTCTATGTTTTGATTCGTTATTTTCTCTATGGTTGTTTTATTTTTCTACTTGGTGTAAATGGCACTAAAGTGTGTGTGTGTGTGTGTGTTATGTTGCCCAATCCCTTGAAAGGGGATGGATGTATTTTATTTTGGAGGTGTTCTTGAGAATGTGCATGATGTGGGCTTGCTCGAGTGATTTTTATTATGTCTTGGTTTGTGAATATGTATATTAATATTGATGTTGTAATTAAATGCTATCATGAACTATATCATGTAAATATAAGGAATTTATGGATATGATGTTGTACATTGTTGGGTAATTATGCGATGCTCTAGCTATTTACATATATGAAGTAGGTACACTTGACATGTTCATTGAGTGCTTACAAGTACAAGGTATTTCTCCACATGGCTCCACAAGTCTGAATATATCCCAACAGTGGTTATAAGGAGATGTCACATTGCTTGTTTATTATTTTTCCTTAACCATCACACTCGATTTGAGTGTGAGTCCCTGGTTATTTTACCTGTGTTGACTTGAATACTAGTATTGGTATGATTCTAAATATCACACCCTCTTTGTGGGCGTCCAATGAATGTGTGGTTAACATCTCGTTGATTTCCTACTTCTGCAAATTTAATTCAATTATATGCTTATATAGACTCAAATCGTAAATTAAGTGTGGAATAACAAATTGGGTTATATTTAAATGTTTTATTTGGGCTTGGGTAAAATTAGGGATTAAATGCAATTATTTGGAAAAGAAAATATATTTTATTTTATTTTATTGGAAAAGGAAAAGGGTTGAAATAGGGAAAAAGGGTTGTCTTTTGTTTTTTGGAAGAAATTGTGAAGGCAAAAACCCTCTTCTTGGGAATTCTTTCTTTGTGGATTGTGGGAGCAAATAGAGGGAAATTTTGATGGGGTTTAAAGTATTCAAGTAGGAATTGGTAGGAGAACATGCTTGTGTGTGAATTCGTGCATTTGTGAAGCGTGTTTAAAGTTCTTCTCATTGCAATTTTTAACTAAAAATGAGGTAAGTTTCTAAATTCTCTTCTTTTGATTGTTGGTTTTCAATTTGAAAGGTTGCAAATAGATTGGAGTGTTAAAACCTCCTGAGGTCTTTTATTTTTTAGATTTAGATGGTGTGTCAATTATTTTGTAAATTTTTTTGTGAATTTTTTCCCAAATGTCATTATAATGCCCAAATTTTCAAGATTTGATTGGAAATCAAATTTTAGGTTTTAGAAGGGGTGTTGGGCACCTTGAGAACCAAAGGGTATCTTTAGATATTTCAATTTTGAGAATTTTAATTTTGGTAAATTTTCAAGCTATTTTAATGGTGATTTAGAAAAAATCCTAATTTTTGATAAATTGATATTTTGGAAATTTTGAATGTATTACATGAAATGTGATGTTTAAGAATGTGAGAATAAAGGTGTACTTCATGATTTTTCAAAATAATGATTTTGGAAACATGTGTATTTCATGATAAAAATGTGTTTGTGTAATGTTTTTTGTCCCTTTTTAGATGGAATTATGATGAGTTATGAATTGGGTTTCATCGTTGAGCTACTCCTAAGAATTTTTGTATCTCAATTCTTATGTGTTCTTTGAGTGATCTTATATTGTTAGTTTGTATCCATATAACCTCATATCTTGTGAGAGGTATTGGTGGATTTGTTTGGCTAGTAATTGAGGCCATTGTGATAACTTTATTTTATCTTATCAAAGTTATCCCATTAAATTTCTTAAGTGATGTCCCATTAAGATCTTGTGAATGTGGAAGTGATTCTTGGGTGATGTGTATTATGAATGTTTAATTTGTGATTGGCATGAGAACATTCCCTTCTCCTTGTGTGTTTTGTGTGTCTGTTTGGGCCTTGTGGCATCTCTTAGCATGGTGGGAGTGGACTCTTTTAGTTTCATGTGGCATGGTGGCATGAAAACCATCATTGGGGTTTAGAGGATCAAGGATCAAAGGCAACATTGGTATCTCACCTTATCTTCACGTTCCTTATGCTTATAGTTAGTTCAATTCAATGTGATTTGGTTGTTGAAGGACATTTGAGTCCTCTCTTTGTGTAATTGTAAATAATTATAAAAGAACCTCTCTTTTGGGATGAATTATAACCAGTTGAGTTTTTAAGTGGATTAGCCTTAGTTATGTGTCTTGGTGTCAATGTTGGGCATGATCATAAGTGAGTGATGTTATGTTTATACTATGGGAAGTCAAAATGAACTTACAAACATTTATTTTGGGTTTAAAATGAATTTAAGTGTCTTACAGTGAGTTTAGGTGGCTTGGTGTTGCATCTGGGTGGCCTAGCCTACTCAAGAGTGATCAAACTCACTTAGAAAGTTCCTAAGTATATATTGGGTAGCCTTGCCAATAGTGGGGCGACCTGGTACTATATTAGGGTGGCCTAGTTGACAGTGGGGTGACTCAGTAGGTGGCCTAGTTGATAGTGGGGCAACTTGGTTTTGAGTGTTGAAAGACTCAAAATCAGTTATCTCTAGTTGGGAGGCCTCGTTCCCCATACAAAAACTAAAATGTAAATGCTCCCTACCATAGTTAGCCAGTAGTTTTCTTAGCCTAAATCCTATGTTAGATAATTTGTATGCCCTATATCTTTCCCTTGGAAATCATTTTTGTTGACTATAACTTCAAAACCTGGTCAAAATATCTCTCTTAGGACTTGATCGTTCCTCTAGGTTTCAAGACCTCGTATGGGTAAACCATGTAAATGAAAGTTATCCATCATGGTCCCTAGGGTATAGTGTTATCCTAGGCTTGTCCATAAGTGTCTTTACTAAGTACTTTTGGTATCCCTTGCATCATTTTGTGTGCATTCTTTTAAATTTGTATGGTTTTTAAACCTACAGTTAGGGAGATTGTGCACCTAGTCTCGTGAAAGCTTGGGAAGGTTTTAAACCTTTATGGTTGACATTTTTTGTGTCCTCAACATTCATCATATGTATTGGGTGTTGTCTAGTAGTATCCTTCTGCTTATGTGATGTCATATTGTGACGAGACATCTTGGGAAGCATGTGGTTGTTTGGAAGTGACTTGTTGTCACTTCAATTAGTGGAGTGTTTGTGCCTCATAGTTATACATCCTTTGGTGAAGGTTTTCCCTTGTTTAGAGTTTTTAAGTGAGTCTAAATATGGATTGGAGATCAACGATTCCTCATCCTATCTTGGTGTTATGTTGCAAGAGAATGTGATTGTGGGTTGCAATTGATCATCGTGTAGGTGTTATTTTCTCTCTCTCTCTTCTGTGTTCTTCATGGTGGATTTATCCCATTAGTGGTTAGTATTTTGTTGTTTCCACCTTACTTATGTATTGGTGAGGTCATCTAGTTATTTTTGAAATTATTTTGTGTTTCGTACAACACTTATGTGCATGTTGTTGTGCAAGTGTGACATGATGTTGTATCTTCAATGTCATGGCAGTTGTTTTTAAAAAAAAGTTATTCAGTCAAGTTTTGCCTTGTGCTTTGGGTGGGGCATTACATTTGGTATCAAATCCCATGTTGCAACACTAGGATCTCTGGATATTTTTGTTTCCCATGCAATTTTGGTGTGCTTGGTGTGTGTGTTCTCAAGTGCTTATTTTTGCAATCTATGGTCTTGGGACTTATTGCCTTGTATGCCTTAGTATGGAGTTGTAAAGGGGTTGTGTATACCGACCCATGCCTTGTGCTTATGGAGGAAAGGTGCCTCCTAGGGCTTTCCTTACTGAGCAAGATTAGAGTGATGACCTTTGTTGGGAGTCTCTTGGGGTTGAGAGTGAGCACTCTCTTCTTCCTTATTGTTGTGTGGGAATGTTTGGGACTTGTTGTGTTTGTGGGTTGTGGGTAACATTTTTGTTGCCTAATGTGTCTATGTTTGATGTGGTTGGAAGGTCAATAGACCTTTGATTTGTTAAGAAGTTTTGGTTGAGCTTGATGGTTGAAATGACCTTATGAGGTCTTGAGTTTGCTTTCATAATTATCTTAATAATTGTGGTAATGAAAATGTTAATTAAGAAGAGGAATAATTATGTTGTTAGATTTGATCGAATGGTGTGTACTCTCATGTGAATGATGTATTTGATTGTAAAAGAAATGATAATGTGTTTATATGCCTAATGTGGGAAAAGAGTAGTGAAGTGGTAATGCTTTATTAAAGGAACCTCGTGTTATGTGCCTTAAATGGGGCCAGAAAAGTAGAGATGTAGCCATTATCAAGTGTAATGAGATATTTCTCTATGTTCCTTGTGGTGAATTTAAAATACAATCCCTTTTCTTTTTTGTGGTTAATGGAAGTGTTTCCTAATAGTGCATTTTACCTTGAATTCAATTGAATGTATGTTTTATGTAAATTTATCTTGTATATATGGAAGAAAGATGTATGATTAGAATAAATCTTTAGGCGAAAGACTTAGGTCCCTAAATTGCACTCCTTTCCTAGGATGTATGTGTGAACTTGTGTTTGGTATCAAAAAGCATTAAGTAAAGTTTGGAGATAAAAAGGGAATAGTGAAATTATATGCATAGTAATTAAATAATAATCATTGTAAGGGAATGAATGCATTAGTAAAACTTGCATTGTTAATTCCCAAATCTAAGTTCCTTCTTTCATTGCATGGTATGCACGAAATGTAGAATGCTATGTGTATTGTAGGAGCATTATATTGGTGAGACTTGGGCCCCCCAACTATATTATTATTGAAAGAAAATCATATATTTATATTAACTCATTATATCCTAATTAAAGATGAAAAAATGTTAAATGCATGATTAAGTGAATTTTATGTGAGAATAATGTTGGCTAGTGGTGATTAATTAACGAGACTATATTTTCCTAGATGTATGATGAGCATTGAATACCTGTGTTGAAAAGTTTTTGGAATTGATTGTGTTAATATATTTTTGCATCAACATTCCAAATCACACTTTGTGATCCAACATCAAGATGAAGTAGAGATATCAAGGAGGAAAAATGATTAGTTGTAGACCAATAATTTCATAAAAAGGTATGAGGTAGAGAGGAGGGAAGGGATTGCACATGAAACAAGGAAGAAAGGACTTGACAAAAGTGCTTGAAGGCATAATTATAAAATAAATTCAAAATTAGGAGGACCAATAAGCCTAAGATGAGAAAGAAATTGGTTAGAGAGACAAACAATTCTAAATGAGAAGTTCTAAGTGATTTGAGTAAAAAAAAATGAACAAGAATTTGCAGATAAAAAGATTATATTATATAGATATAGATCTAAAAAAGCTATATATTTAAATTGAATACCCTTGTTTGAGCAAATATTTTATAATGATTATGTATGCCACTTGGTAGAGTAGAATGTTTTGCAAGACCACAGTGGAACATTAGGTAAAGACTTAATTAGTTTAACTAAAATCCTTTTGATGTGGGCCACTAGCTAGTAAATTTATTGTTAAGTAAGTAGAATTACATGGTACCTTGTTGAATTTTAGTGGGATGTTGAATTAAAATATAATGTATTTCATAAGTATGTCGTGTTATGGTGCACCACCTTGTGAACGATGATGTATTCATTGATTTAGCATGGTTTAGTATGTCTAATTTTATGTATCTTTGAGATAAATTGGAAGGTATTGCGATGCTTTTAATTATGAAGCTATGGATAAATTTTATTTGTATCCTGGAAAGAGTAATCCTAGTAGATGATAGGGGTAAATTATTAAAAAAATTATTGGAATTATGGTTTAATTATGTGTAAGGAAATAGTTTTGTTGCTTTAAAAGATGAATTGGGAAAGGAATTTATATGTGTACTCCCTTGTGGATGTGAATACCCTGTATTGGTGCTTATATTGTGTATTTTGAACATCTCATACATGATTTGTGTATTCATGGGATTAAGGTACTAGGTACCCATCCATGGATAGTGCGTTTGGCTAAAAGTATGGTGGAATAATGTTTTTCATATTTATTGTTTTTCACCTTGTTGAGAGCCCACCCAAGGGTGGTTGATAATTCAACATGTGAGTGGTCATGTAGAATTGTGGTACACTTAAGAAGGCTATGGTAATATGTTGTGACATTCTAGTATGGAGTAACCATGTCACCCATGTCCTTTCTAAGCAAGATAATCCACCTACTCCCCCTTAATAAATGAACCATTGAGTGCTTTATAGTGTTATCCTATTCCTCATTCTTGATGGTGATATTGGCAGTTGGTAGTAGTTACTAGTGGCAGGTTTTCTCTTACCCCATTATTTTATGTATATTTTGTTCCAACACGTGGAGATTGAGTATGCCATGTTGTGATGATTTTCATATCTACTTGTGTTCAAATATGGTACCCATGGATATGATACCACACCACACTGATGTTTTGACATAGTGTAGGTGATGATGATGTGCTGTTGACGATAGCGAGCTAGGCTCGAGGACATCATTTCATGTATATGTACATGAAGGCACATTTTATGTTATGTTATACCTACTTGGTGCTAAGTGGTGTGTGTACACTTACATGCATGTAGAGAGGGCCTCATCTTTGCTACAATATGTTGTGTTTGGTAAGCATATGAGTGTTCCTTTCCATGTATACCTCTAGCTTCGACAAGTGGCATGTGTTTGTTTACTTCACAATGCACATCACTATGCAGGATGTGGCCTATGAATGTCTTCTTCGTGAGGCGCATTACCATGTGGCATGATGAAGGTAAATTAATCAAATGAGATGATAGGCCTTCAATTTATAGACTTTCCAAGAGGGAAATCAAGGGCCAAGATACATTGGCTAATGGATAGATAGGATTTGAGAAATACATGATGACATGGATTTAAGTTGTAGTCATGTGATAAGTGTCCCATGAGGTGTTAAAGGTATGTGTGAGGAATAGAGGGCTCACAAATGATGAGAGCTCTCAAGAAATGGGAATTAGACAAATCTCAAAAGTGAATTAACTGGAAAAGGTGGCTAAGAAGATTAATGATAGGAAATAGACATAGGAAATAGGGGATAGATAATATTTATTGGGATATTTAAAGAAGGTATCTTGGGAGGCAATATTTGATTTCAAGAAAAGAAAGATTTATCTTGTTGCGCATTTCCAAGGAGGCAAGAGAATTTAAAATTAAGATTTACTGAAAAAGGGATCCTTATCACATGTGTACATGATTGGGGATTAATTAGCCTAAAACCATTAATTAATTATGTATTAATTCATTGATTCAGTTGGAGCATTTGGGGGTATAAGGATAAATTTAATAAAATAAATATAAATTTATTTGATTAAGGTGGGAGACAAAGGTGAAGGGTTAAACTTAATTAAATAATTATAAATTTATATAATTAAAGGTGAGGTACAAAGGTAAAAAATGGATTAATTAAATAATAAATAAATATTATTTATTTAATTGGTTAGGATAGGGTGAATTCAAATGTGGTTGGGTATGAGAAAATTTACATGTCTTTAATAACTTTAATCAAATTATTTATCCCAAAAAAATCCAATTTGGGATCTTGTTTTGACCATGTAAGTGTTGTTGATCAACCCCATGTAACCCAAGCATCACTAGCAACCAAAAAAACCTTCCACACGAGAGAAACATAATGGAAATAATATGAAGCCATTAAATATAAAAAAATATTGGTATAGTATGAAATATGATAACTCTTGTTATAAATACAAGGATAAAAGCTTAGATGATTTAATCTTAGGATAAACTTAGATAACGATGAGTGTCAAAATCCTATAATATGGATATAATAAATGACCTAAGTAAGCTTAAGTATGTAAGTGTGAATAGGACCTAATATGAAACTATTTAGTTAATATACCATATTCACATCAACACCCCTCCTTAAATGCAACCTAGGGAGTATGAAAAGTATGAAAGGATGTAACAATGGGTTCTAGATATAAGGCAATGTTAGGTGCCCATGTACAAACAAATCTCTCACAAGTAGAGTAAAGGATAAAAAATCATAGGAAAGAAACTCCCCTATAAAAGATAATATGAAAATAAACATGTACAAGTGAAAGAAGGACTCAACATGACCCCCAACGAATACTTATATCACCATTGTACAGTCAATGTTCAAGCCATATAGAAGAAAGAAAGAGACTATGTTGACCCCCATGATGCATAATCTCTCGTAGTGATGGTAGATACTTGAAAAGGACGATGATGAAGATTCAAGAGGACCAAACAACATTACTCCCTTTGGGAAGAAACAATACCAAGTATATGTGTAGGATGTTTTATGATGTTGTTGTGATTGTTGATGTATTTGAACTCTACTCAAGTGTCACCATGTTTATATGGAATTATGCCATAATCAAACTAGGTGTACACCTAATCAACAAAGAAGGTGACAAACAAGTACCTTCTACAAATGAACAAAGAACAAGATCTAAAGATGAATATGGTATGATAAAAACTATGATGGGACTATCATAAAAGAGGATATGTATATCCTCAGGTGTGTTTATCAAATATATAAGATGAGACTCATAAAAAAAACCTACAATATATGCCAAGTATTCATCCTAATGTACCAAATATTAAAGACAATGATGTGCCTACTACAAAGAATGGATTAAATCAGCAAGATGTTGAGATAATGTAAATATCAATGTATGTCATCCAACTATATTGGTCATCCCATGATGATGTGTCGATACAAGATACCTAAACATGAACACTTGGGGATAAATATGTCAATGCTAGAATGCAAGAATCCTTGGCCTTAGGATAGTGGCTCACACATAAAGAAGACAAAGCCTCTAAATATAGCTTATGAATCATAAATTCCAAAGAATCAACTGATATATCTATAGGCTCAGATAAGGAACATCAAGTGAAATCTTAATCTCATCACAACTATCAATACTTGCCAAATGATCAAGGTTCTCTTTTGTATTATCATTATATGGTAGGTTATCATGATCATCAATGTATAGAAGTGTATAGGAGGGGGACCAACCACACCAAGGCTCTAAGTCACGAAGAGTCAAGAGTAGAAGGCTTCCCTAGTCTACCTCAGGTTGGATGAGTGTTTAGGTCAAGGATAGCAAATGAAGAGCACTCTCAAGTACTTTTGTCACTCTACTAACCCAAGAGTTTGAACAAGGCTAAACAAGTAGGCTTTTGGAACTTGGATTGTACCTCAACTCTCTACACGAGGATAACAGCACAGGCTAGGGACAATAGGACGACACACTGGAGTCTCTCTAGGGCTTTGGCATATGTACAGTCAAAAAGTACAAAAGTACGGTACGAGGCACAAAAAACTACTAATAGTCTAGAAAATAAAGTTTAAGGTACTAATTGAAATTATAACTAGCAATAACTAAAACAACCAGAAAGATAGTGTAGAAGTGACAAAACACAAAGGTGATGAAGATTAACTCACTAGGAGTCCAGTTCGCCAGCAAGCTCCACATGAACGCGTACCTACACATAGCCAAGAGAGGAAAAATGTTGGGGCTATATAGGGTTTTTCCACAGTCAAACCCCCACTTTGGTGTTTCCACCTCCATGGACAGCCAGATAGATCAATAGAAAATGTGATAAAGAAAATAATAGAAAAAAAGTTGAACAATAGCAATAACACTATGCTACGTAAATCAAGAAACGATATCACCTCAATCAAGGTGCCCTCAAGCACGTAGAGGAGGATGCAAGCTTGGTAAGGTCTACCTGCTGCAACAACGAAGAAGTAGTCCTGCAGGACACCAAGTCACAACTCCAAGGGTGGAAAGAGTGCAGCAAAAGGTGAAGAAGATGTGTAGGAGCTCAAAAATCGTGAAGCAAGATCAAAACTAGCATGTGTGATCATCCAAAAGATGGAATTAGAATGAAAGTGTAGACACCCAAATTTTATCACTCGCATATGATCAAATTTACCTCTTTATTCATCATTTATGTCAATATTAATTTATTTAATTAATATTGCGCTTCTCACATAAGACTCTTAAAGTATTTAATTTAATAATTAAACACTTTATCTAGTGTCTTTATCTTCTCTAAATTAAATAAATACACCAGTTTATTTAATCTAGTCATCCTAATCTTTTGAATTAAAATCAATTTAAAATTATTATTTTCTCCTTCCTTGTCACATCCTCCATAATCCATCTCTAATATGAATTAATTTAATTAATTCATATTTAGGGTGTGCATCCTCTTAATCAAGGATTAATGTCACATCCTCCTACATTTGCCACTTGTCTCTAATCTTCCATTAATTATCATAATCAAGTATTTGCACTTTAATCAAAGTCATTAACCATTTTTAACACCACTTTTTAGTCAATCTTTCCATCTTTCCTTTTTGGACATTGACCCTCTTTCCCATGAGAATTTTTAATTCTCATTTATTCATCCTATGTCTCTCTCCTCCCCATGTGAATTTTTAATTCACATTTTGTCTTTCCAAGGCTTCTAGAATGTTTGACATGTCACCTCATGCACGTGGCCAATTCCCACCTTTTTGGAGACCCTCTCTTATCCTTTAGACTCTCCTAAGAATGTGAATTTTTAATTCACATTTATTTCTCCAACCACCTCTCATTTTCCCATGAAGATTTTTGAGGAATACCAAAATTTCTCAATTGTCCCTTTCACTCTCACTTGGGGACAAGAAATTCCTTTTTGAGGAAATCTTCTCTCCCCAAGGTACTTGTCCTTCTTCCACCTCATGTACCTTTTGGCCACCTCACTTACACCTCATCTCCTTTTAGCCACTTCACTATCCACATGTCAAGATGTGAGGGCTTGTGAGTTCTCAACCCACCATAGCCCTTCATCTTGACCTTGTTGGATGAATCTCAACCGTTGGATTCTTTAGAGAATTCAAATTCTTCTATAAATACCCCCTCCTCAAGGGCATTTTCAACACTTTTCATTTTGAGCAACCTTATGCTGCCAATTTGCATTCTCAAGCATTTGCTATCATTTAGCCATCCATTTAGTTATTTTCCATTATCTATCTTGCATCTAGTAACATCAAAAGCCATTTAAGGAGCATACAAATTCATCTAAATCAAGGGCCAACCAAGGAGTCTTCAACAACAAGGAAGGTATAATCGATTTGTATTTTATTTCATCTATTTTCCTTGTTTTATCACTCTTTAGGCTAATCATTGAAGTGTTTTTAGTGTTTTACCATTTGCATTTTAAGATATTTTGTACATTAAAATAGGGTAAAATTCTAAGGTACACATTTCTGGCACGCCCGGTGGGATCCACAAATAGGTTCCTATATTTAACGTTCGTTGTTGTTGAGTTTTTTGAAGGAATACGTTGCAGTGGGGTGACTACGCCCCTGATTTTTCCGTAGTGGGGTGACTACGCCCCTGATTTTTTCTCAGTGGGGCGACTATGCCCTTGATTTTTCCATGGTGGAGCGACTGCGCCCCTAATTTTCCGCAGTGGGGCGATTATGCCCCTGATTTACTGCAGTGAGGCGACTACGCCCCCTTGGGCTGAAAATTATTTTTGGCTAACACTTTTACTGCAGTGAGGCAACTACGCCCCTCTAGGCTGAAAATTATTTTTGGCTAACACTTTGTCTGCAATGAGGCGACTACGCCCCCTTGGGCTGAATTTTTTTTTTGCTAACACTTTTACTATAGTGAGGCGACTACGCCCCTTGGGCTGAAAATTATTTTTGGCTAACACTTTTACTGCAGTGAGGCGACTACGCCCCCTGGGCTGGAAATTATTTTTTGCTAACACTTCTACTGCAGTGAGGTGACTACGCCCCCTGGGCTGAAAATTATTTTTGGCTAACACTTTTATTGCAGTAAGGCGACTACGCCCCCTCTGGGCTGAAAATTATTTTTGGCTAACACTTTGTCTGTAGTGAGGCAACTACGCCTTCCCTTTGGGCTGAAAATTATTTTTTGGCTAACACTTTTTCTGTAGTGGGGCGACTACGCCCCTGATTTTCCGCAGTGGGGCGACTACGCCCCTGATTTTTCGTAGTGAGGCGACTATGCCCCTGATTTTCTGCAGAAGGGCGACTGCGCCCCCTTGTCACCGCAAAGCAACTCATTTTGAAAGGTAAAACTATCATTTGGCTTCATTTTTTTTTGCTATTTTCAAGTATTAACCCCCTAACATTGTTCTTGCAAGGATATTGGTGTATTTTGCTAACTTTTTGCAGCATATTTTTGTGAAGTTGATGAAGAAAGCAGAATAAAACATCTAACATTTGCTTGCAGGGCTATCTATTCGCTCAAACTTTTTAAAATATCCTTGCTATTTGGCTTAGTCTAAGAACATAGTTTAATTAGGGGGAGTAATATTTATTGCTTGTTGTGTCTATCTTTTTTGTTACCCAAAGGGAGCATTGGCTTGTTTTCGCGTTCCCCTTGCACTTCGTGTGAGCCTGGGGAGTAGTGGGAAATAATTAGTGCTTTTTTTTCTAGTGGGACCTACTTGGGGATTTCATCACCCCAAGGGATGATTCCAACCACATGTACCGGCGGGGTATATAAAGGGGGAGAGCGAAAGCTGCACCCCAATCCAGTCACGTTGTAATTGGCAGAGCGTCGAAACTAGGGTGATACCTAGATAGACGTGAAGAGTTGGTCTGAGCCCTTCAGTATCTCGCTAGGGTTTCTGACTCATGCTTGTGACGGGCTGGTGTTCACGGTTGTGCCTCACATACCGAGAGTATATCAAGGACTCCCTAGACACCTTGTGCATCCTATATTAAGACCTTTTTGGCTATACCCTTAACACTAATCATAGGATTGTGTTTGCTTGAGAGTGTTTTCTTGTGAGAAACTAGTGAAATTTTTGATAAATTGGCCTTATCATTGTCATTTTAAAGTCCTTGCAATAGTCATTTTCATCAAACCAAGTCCTGGATATACTGCAGTGAGGCGATTACGCCCCTGATTTACCGCAGTGAGGCGACTACGCCCCTGATTTACCGTAGTGAGGCGATTACGCCCTTGATTTACTGTAGAGGGGCAAATTTGCCCTCATGAACACCTGAAATCACCCCATTTAGAGCTGTTTAGCCTCTAAACCATCATTTAACCATTCCCAACCATTATCTCATCATCCCAAGCCTCCGTTTCGTCACTCTAAGTCTCCCAAAACCCCCATTTGATCAATTTAAACCTCCATATTATCATTCCCAACCTCTGTTTAACCACTCTAAATCCCCATTCATTCTCCACAATTACCCTCAATCCACCTATTCATTTTTAGTTTCCCCATAATCCATTCAAAAGTCCATACCCTCACCTAGCGAACATCATAATTTTACCATTTACATCACCAAACACCACCCATAACCAAACCGCCTTAACCTTGTATTACAAAGTGGTTACCCAAATTGACCATAGCACTTGCATTTGATTATTAGTCATTAACTTCGACCCAAATCAATTTGCTTCCATCTTGAGGTGAATTTGGTGTCATAAGTTATCATTATCATCGGTCCAATCAATCCATTTTCAATCTCAAGGTGGATTCAGTGCCATGATCATCCTCTTAATCAATCAAGGCTCTAGGTCACTAAGGGTAACTTTCTTTGATTAAACTCGGGGTCTCTCACATCCTTCATCATCCAGTCATACCCATTCAATCATCCAAATCCATCAAAACCAATCATTTGATCGAATTACCCAATCAATCAAATCACATATGTTCAACCAATGCAATCCTGTTGATCTTAATAGTCCAATCCAGTTCAATCAAAGTCCAATCTAGCCAATCAAAATCTAATCCCATCAAAATCCGATCCAATTCAATGTATCCAAACAAAATCTAATCTAGATCCAAATCCCATCAAAGTCACATCTCATCCAATCACAATCAAATCCTTCACCAAAAACATCTTTATAATCCATCCATAGCACATTTGCATGCCCGTTCAAACTAGGTCACAAGTTAAGAGACAAATGGAACAACAACAAGGTCAAAATTCCCAAGCAAACATGTCTCAAGACCTTAATAACAATATAAATCCCACCAATGGTACAAATATCGCTCAAGATCCTAACAACGTCCCCAAGATCCTCATAATGGTACTTCATCACACTCCAACACCAAAAATTAGAACAACTCACCACATGGTGAAGAGAGTATAGGTAATCAACCTGAACTCACACTTGAGGAACATTTTAGTAATCCCGCCAATGTGCAAATGACTGACCGTCTGTTCGAAAAACATGGGGAAAAAATTTTGGCCCACCTAATTGAGAAGGGTGTCAAACCCCCCTCGGGTATTGACTTGTCCAAATATAGGAGTTCCCCATCTAACGTACTCCAAGGTTCACAAAATGCACCATAAGGTTCATACTTCCCCAATGCTCCTCTAGTTGAGGGTTGGCATCAACCTGAATTTGGCAATGTTGTTCTCTATCAGATTAACCATCCCCCACACACTTCAACCTCAGTTATGGGAGGTCCTCAAATGTCTGATCCCAATAATCTTTTTGCCTATGGTATGCCACAAAATGTTCCACAACCTCCACCATTAACGTTAACAGCACCCCCTCTTTCAAATCAACCTACAGTCAACACTGGGAGCACCCCCTTTACCACATTGCCTCCACCTCTTGGGACCACACATATACCATCATCCTGATATACATCTCAACAGCTTCACCAATCCAACATTCCGTCTCAATTACCTCCACAGGGCACATCCCAGCTGAACGTTCCGGGTGGTACCCAACAACCCCCTCCACAAAACGCTTCTACGCTACCTCAGCCATCTCATCAGCAACAACCTATACATAATGCTTTGGTCTCTTCACAACAACCACCTTACCAACCATAGGGTAATCCATCCTGACCTATTGCTCAGACCATATCCCCCTTTCTTGCATCCATTTTGCGTCCGCAGGCTCAATCGCAACACAACAACCCATCTCGACCCACACAACAGTCGGCATCACAACAACACCCCCCTCAACACTACTACTATCACAATCAACAGCAATTTCACCAACAACCGCTTTATGCAACCTCCCAACAATCACAATAGTACCTTCAACACCAACAAGCCAATACGCAACATCCCATCCAAGCTCCTCCACAGCTCACCCCACACTTCTATCAAACAAATCCGTACTATACCCCACAACAACAGCCCCCGTACCAACAAAATCCCTCGTCTTACCAAGAAGGCATGTCATCGTCCAACTATCCAAATCCATATTTCAACAATCTGACACTCTCTGAGCAAGATCCTTTATCATCCTATCATCGATATCTCCCCAACCCGCCACCAGCCAACTCGGATCTGTTGGAAATCAAAGCCGCTCTGAAAGACCTTCAAGCCGGGGCTACCAAACAATCATTCAAATTTGAAGACATATGCCCATATCCATTTGATCCCTCCATCTCATTAATCCTGTTTCCTAAACATTTTGAAATACCAAAATTTAACAAATACAAGGGAAACAAAGACCCTAAGGCTCACTTGCAGGAATTTTACTCCCAGTGTCAAGAGGTCATTCACAATGACAACTATCTCTTGCACCTATTCCCATGAAGCCTGACAAGCCATGCTCTGGATTGGTTCATGACCCTTGAAAAAGGGTCCATAAAAACTTTTGCAAACCTGTCAAAAAATTTGTATCCTACTTCTCTTTCAATTTGGAGGACACAGACACCTTAGATCTCCTCAAAGAGAAACAATGTGAGGGGCAAACCTTTACTAGCTACCTCCAAAGGTGGCACGCATTAGCAAGCCGAATGAAGACCCCTCTGAAAGAAAAAGACATGGTCACTCTTTTCGTGGAAAACTCTCATCCCGACATGGCCCATAATTTTAGATTACATTGTGTCACCACTTTCACAGAGATAGTGGAAAAGGGACCCATCCTTGAACGTGCCCTTATTGCCAAGGGACACATCAAAATACATAATCATGATAAAGAGAAGTCATTTGGTGATAAACCACGATTCTAGAACAAAAACAAGAATGGAGTGAATGATGGCATGACAGACACTAAACACGTCCAAGTGGCTAATACATCCCAAAAACAACAACCGTTTGTACTTAATGCCATCTCTGTACCATAGGGGACACCTCGCCCTCCTCAACAGTTGAATCAGAACAATCAGGGGAACACCAAACGTCAGTACACTCAATTAGGAGAACCTCTGAGTGTTGTCTTTAATAAGTTGTTACAAATCAATTATCCCATCACGTACCCTGTCACCAAGCCATTTGACGAGTCCAAACCCAAGCCCGCATGGTTTAAGGAAAATGAGTATTGTGAATTCCATAAAATTAAAGGACACTCTTTAAACAAGTGTCAGGGTCTGAAAAACTATGTCCAAGATCTCATTGATCGAGGTGATATCAAGGTTGACCCCAGTCAAGCTTCATCGTCCAATGCTCAATTACAGATATATCAGAACACCTTTCCAAACCATAATCAAGGCCCAAGCACATCTAGCAGTAATCCCCAAGGAAACAACACAAATAATGTGAGCTACAAGAATGTACCCTTCAATTACGAGGGTGTTATTCATTACATTGAGCAAGTGGAACCCCGTGTATCCATGATACCTATTAAAGCCAAGGACCCTCAATGTGTTGTCACTACACGACGTGCCTGCATCACTGTCCCTGAAGCCTTTGCACCTGCCCAATCAACTCCTGTAAGCTCTCAGTACAACATCCTTGATCACTTAGGGAAGACCCCTGCTCATATATCCATTTTGGATTTGCTTAAGTCTTCCCCCGTACATCAAGAAATCCTCAACAAAGCCCTGTAGGAAACCCATGTGCCAAATGACATCGACCCCACGCAATTCCAAGCTTTGGTGGGACACTTGGCTTTATCTCATCAACTACACTTCAACCAAAATGATATGCCAAACATCGATGTCAATCATAATCGCCCCTTACATATCAAAGTCGTGGTTGCTCGCCATAAAATAAAAAGAGTCTTGGTAGATAATGGCTTTACCCTCAATTTGTGTACTCTTGAAATTCGTAAAACAGGTGGGGTATACTCAAGCAGATTTAAGTAATCAGATCATCACAATCAAAGCCTATGATAATGCAGAAGGAAATTTAGAGGGAATTATCAGTCTTCCTATCCAAGTTGGACCTGTGCTTCAATACACTACCTGTCATGTCCTTGATCTGTACTTACCATATAATCTCCTCCTTGGCCGCCCGTGGCTCCATGCTATGCAAGCCATCCCCTCCACGTACCATCAGTGCCTAAAATTCCCTATCAACGGACAAGAAGTCACCATCTACGCTGACCCCCAACCATTTGAATATTGCCATGCTTTAGAAGCATCATTTCCCCATTTACATTATTGTCCCGGGGTTGAAATGGGGGCATCCTAATCATCATCCGCAAATCCACCCTCCATCGCGATAACCACTCCATCTTCCACCACTGATCCTACAGTCACCAAAGTCCAGATCATTGACAAAGGGTGTGGTGAATATGAAATGCATATGGCTCTCAATGTAGCAACCATGCCACCGTCACCACACGAGTATGGTCAACCTTCGCATGCTACACAAAAGGAAGACAAGACTATCACCTTCAGTGGTAAAAACACCCCTACCACCACTTTCAAATCCCCAAGTGTCAAGATAGATGCACCAGAAGAGGACATAAGCCAATGGGTCTATCAAGAAGAACCCTAGCCGGATCCTCCTCTAAAGGAATATTTTCAAGAAGCATATCCGTGGTTAGCTAAGTTTGCAGAAAAATATAACTACCAAGGCAGGGGCCTAGGTAAAGAAGAACAAGGGCAGTTGCAACCTATTGATACACCAAAGCTACCAAAGAACATAGGCATCGGATACGATAAAAAATAGAAAAGCCTTGCAACATCGTCTAATACCTCCAATAGTGTCACCGTGGACAAAGGCTCATTGGAAGATATACTCGAGGAGGAATCCATCATACATGTGTACGATGACATCGATCACACCGACTTATCATCCATGTTTGAATGCCTATCTGTCTGCACCATTAGTCTATCCCTTTGTCACCCTGAGCTTATTGATTGGGACCTACGTAATAGCACACCTGTTAATATGTATGCGGATACATATGTCAACCTTATGGGATTGGGGGAGGATGAACACTCTAGTTCCAAAAATAAGAATAAGAAAAATAAAAAGTGGTCATCTAGTGAAAACCTCCCTGAGGCGCTTCTTAACCTTGAAAAAGTAAAAATAAAGGACGCATTTGATGGCGAAAACCTCGAAGAGGCACCAGAAGATGGAGATGTTCATCTTCCCCTTGTAGGAACTCAATTATCTACTCGATCATCCATTCTAATTGAAGAAACTCAAGAAGTTAATCTAGGTACTGCTGAAAATCCTAAAATCACCTACATGGCTAAGTCACTCTCAGAGCAAGAGTATCCAATCATCGTGCAGCTACTCCAAGAGGGAATCATTAACTTTGCTTGGTCATATTCAGACATGCCAAGCTTAGACCCCGCCTTAGTGATTCATCATCTAGACGTTCGCCCAGATGCCAAGCCTGTCAAACAAAAGCTCCGTAAGATGCACCCGTAGGTAGCATTGTTAGTCAAAAAGGAATTGGAAAAGTTACTAGAGGTAGGTTTTATTAGACCAATTGACTATTCTGAGTGGATCTCCAATATAGTACTAGTTGCCGAACCAAATAGAGATATTCGGATCTACACAGACTTCGGGGACCTTAACAAGGCCTGTCCAAAAGATGACTTCCCTCTGCCTAACATTGACATGTTGGTCGACCTGACAACAGGACATGAGATGTTATCCCTTATGGATAGCTTCTCTGGTCATAATCAGATTCGAATCGCACCTGAGGACCAACACAAGACCGCCTTCACAACACCCTGGGGCACTTTTTGTTGCAATGTTATGCCCTTTGGTCTCAAAAATGCGGGGGCAACATATCAGAGAGCAGTGACAGTCATCTTCCATGACCTTATCCATATCATCATGGAGGATTATATTGATGACTTATTAGGAAAATCTACAACACAAGTGGAACATCCTGCTGTCCTAAAGCAGATCTTTGAACGGTTAGAACATTACAAGTTGAGGCTAAATCCAAAAAAGTGCATCTTTGGGGTTACATCAGGAAAATTGTTGGGTTTTATAGTCTCCCGAAGGGGTATTGAAGTTGATCCCGCCAAGGTAAAGGCTATTTTGGACATGCCACCTCCACGCAATCTAAAGCAATTAAGAAGCCTCCAGGGGAAGATGCAGTCCATCCATCGGTTCATAGCCCAGCTAGCAGATAAGTGTCAGCCATTCACTCATCTTCTGAAAAAAGATTCCACCTTCTGATGGACCCAACAGTGTCAGATGGGTTTCAATAAAATTAAGGAATATTTAGCTCATCCACCGATCTTGATGCCGCCTATTCCAGGAAAACCCCTCCTACTTTACATCTCTGCTACTTCAGTCACACTGGGGGCATTGTTGGCACAACATGATGATTCGTTCAAAGAGAGGGAAATCTACTACATCAGTCGAACATTGGTCGGCTATGAGTTAAATTACTCCCTTATGGAAAAGGCTTGCCTTGCTCTAGTCTTCAGCACACAAAAACTCTGTCATTACATGCTCAGCCATCCAGTCAAATTAGTCGCTAAAATTGATCCCCTGAAGTATTTGTTATCTAGAACCACTCTGACTGGCCGCATGGCCAAATGGGTCATGCTCCTAAACGAATTTGACATAGAGTATGTAGAGCGAAAAGCCATAAAAGGACAAGTCATAGCTGATCAATTGGCTGAGGCACCATTAGTAGATGCCTACTCGCTAGACACTGAATTCCCAGACGAAGAAGTCTACACAGTTACAGAAGCATCAGCTTGAACGCTATATTTTGATGGCTCATACACTCACAGTGGATCTGGAGCAGGAATTTTATTAATTACCTCTTAGGGTGACTACATCCCAAAATCATTCAGGATAGCATTCCCATGTACCAACAACATCGCCGAGTATGAAGCCCTCCTCACCGGCCTCCAAATTGCAAAACAGTGGCATATAACTCACCTAAAAGTCTTTGGTGATTCTTTGCTAGTCATTAGACAAGTTAATGATGAATTCCTCATGAAAGATGATAAACTGTTACCCTATAAGTGTATGGTGGATGATTTCAAGAAATATTTCACTTTCATATAGTTTGACCAAATCCCTCGGGTATAGAATAAAGTGGCAGACGCAATGGCCACTATTGGTTCCCTGATTGACATGGCTAAAGACCGAACAGAATGTGAGTTTCTTGTTGAACAACTTTTAATCCCTGCATATGATGTTCCTGAGACTGATATGGTGTGCGATATTGTAGGTCCCGCCTCCCCTTGGTATCAAGACATATACTCTTATCTCCGTGATAATATCATACCCCCATAACTTACACGCAACCAACGCAAATCTTTTATCCATCGCTCTTCCCGATACATCATTGTGGGTGATACGCTTTATCGTCACAGGTATGATGGAACCCTCCTTAGATGTCTGAATAAGACTGAGGCCCGCGCGACACTAACAGAAGTACATGGTGGTATTTATGGAGCTCACTCAAATGGTATGGATCTGGCCAAAAGGATCCTACGAGCTGGATATTATTGGCCTACATTGGAACATGATGCTTGTGAATTTGTGAAGAAGTGCCTTCCATGCCAACAACATGCAGATTTGATTCACGCCCCAGCACAAGATCTTCAGCCCCTCCTAGCACTGTGGCCCTTTTTCTCAATGGGGTTTCGACTTGATTGGAAAGATTTACCCACCATCATCCGATGGCCATACATTCATAATTACGACCACTGAATACTTCACTAAGTGGGTGGAAGCAATGCCACTCTCACAAATCACCGGTGTCCAAATCTCAAAATTTATCCTTTACCATATTCTTTGTAGATATGGTATCCCATCCACCATCCTCTCTGATAACGGAAAACCTTTCAAAAACTAAGACATGAAACACCTCTGCGACACCTTTCATATCCAGCATTGTTGGTCAATGCCTTATTACCCCTAGGGAAATGGTCAGGCAGAAGCAACCAACAAGACCCTTATCCGCATCTTCAAAAAGGTTGTCAATAACACTGGATGAGATTGGCACCTTCATATTCATCCTGCCCTCTGGGCATACCGTACATCCATCTGCACCTCGACAGGTGCCACCCCCTATTCTTTAGTATATGGTGATGAAGTTGTCTTGCCAATTGAAGTTGAGCTTCCATCACTGAGGATTTATCTGAAGAATATTATCAGCGAAGATGCCCGTGTTACACGACTTGCACAGCTAGAATTGTTGGATGAACAAAGAATAAAAGCCTATGATCACCTGCAAGCATACCAAAATCACCTCAAACGTAATTACAATAAAAGGTTCGTCCTCGACAATTTCAGGTTGGTGAACTTGTCCTTAAGGAAAACCAACACACTCAACAGGATCGTGATAAAAAGGAAAAATTTGAGACAAACTGGTTAGGGTCTTATATCATAGCCGCCAAATATGGATTTGGGTCCTACAGGTTGACTACTTTTGAAGGAGATCCCCTTGACGAACCCATCAATATCATGCATCTGAAGAAGTTCTACGCCTAAGTCCGCTTGGTAACCCCACCTAATCATGAGAAAATCAAAGAATCAAAAAATCAAAAAAAATCAAAAATCAAAAAAATCAAAAAATCAAAAAATCAAAAAAGTAATAAAAAATCCAAAAAATAGTAAAGAAAAATAAATCTGTCATATGGTGAAAACCACCTCTTAGTGGTGCCTTGGATATGTATGGATGGTGAAAACCTGGTAACAGGCATCATCCGTAGAGGGCTTAATCATTATCTACTTGACATCCTAGTTATTTTATGCTTTCATCCACACTATCATCCTCACCCACCTCAGCCTAGGCCACTTGGTATTTATTGATTGCGCATTGGATGACCCATCTAGCCTATCCCTCATCCTGAGCATTTTAATATCCCACTTTGAGCTTATGTCATTCATTCCCTTTGTCGGTCGCTCCGTGTCACCATATAGATTTATCCATCGCGTCGATCTCCATCTAGATCTCATCCTTCCGCATCACTAGTTGAACTACGTTGCCCCTGCACTGTCACGTAGGCAAGGTTGATCATTTGATTTGCCCCTGGGGTATTCTGACCATCGCATCTTGGTCATCCATCATTTGCCTTCATCATCCTCTTTCCGCTTTATCCATGGTCTTTTCATGAACTACGAGGGCTTTGTGCTTTCACGTAGGCAAGGCTAATCTCTAATCAGCCCCCGAGCCCCTAGGTCTGTAGGATGTGTCAGTCTGTGGCTCCATCTAGCTTGTTATTCTTAAAAAAATTCCTAAAATTATCAAAATATTTAGTTAATAAAAAGCATATGGCGTCAAACTGGGTCATTCTAGTTTAGTATTCATCATTGGTCTCAATAGGATGCATCCTTCCTAGCAGACTTCAGCGATCCTATCCATCACCCTGATCCTATGGCAAAGGACGTTTTAATTTTAATTGTGATCTTTTGATGTTTTGGAATTTATTTGTCATTTGAGCTCACTATCAACACTTGTCAGGGTCACCTTGATCCATCATATCATGGTGTACTTTGACTCGTCGACATATGGGTTCATCTTGGTCTTTTCTTTGTTGTCACCTTTTCGGTTGTCCCACGTAGTACCCACCAGGATCCATGGGGTCTTGCGTTACATTGGGGCATCCTTGTGTGTTTGTGGTTATCTCAATGCCTCGCCTGACCGGTGTAGCCCTCTTTTGCTTGTTGTGTTTGTTTCATGCATTGGATGCCTACTGGCCCTGGTCTTATATATCAGGGTATCCGGTATCTTATGTTATAGCAAATATCAATGTTCCAAAGATAGCAACTCATATTAGGATTTCATTTCATCATCTGTTGCATTGCATTCACCCTTTGATTTTGGTTGTGCAAATACTTTATCCCACTCTTTCCCACTCTTCTCAGGATACTAATAATTTTTGACAGATGCCAAATGACACCCATCTTCACAATCATTACATGCCCACCTTCCATTATCCTATCAGTTCTTATTGGCACTTATGACCATGTATTATTTCCTCTAAAATTACAAAAGCATTATTGCATATCAGAGTCATTCTACTAACCACGCATACATCGCCACCTGCATCACATATTAGGTCCATGCATACATCACTTGCATCACAACATGTTAGAACCATGCATACATCGCCACCTGCATCACAAAGTGTCAGACTCATAATACATCACATCCTACATATGTAAAATATTCATACAAAATCCATCATACACATATACATATATGACAAATAAATTAACTAGGCATCCATACATATAAATCATCATAGATACAACATGTGTGCACATCATATCACCATACGAATATCTGCATTAATAAAATCATCCGTAATCCACAAATACATACACCCAATCATCCACATAAGTATCTAATATCATACACATATGCATAAATAACCCAAAATATCCATCCACATAAGCAGGAAATATCATATACACATGCATACAATTACCCATCATAAAAGGAAACATACTACATAATGCCAATAAGAACTATCCCATATCATAGTCAAAGTAATATAATGTGTGTCACATGTCCATCATACATCAAAATCTATCATATATCTATCACATAATAAACTACAAAATTCAGAGATATGGAACCTCTTTGTTTTTTGTCGATAAAATCCTGCATGCTCCACCATGTATCTGTCAAAAACTCAGTAACCTGTCACCTCCCGAATGAGCTACCCACATCTGATCTCTGTGGAGAATTCGACACTGATCTCCTACCTGGTGTAACACCCGGTGAATCACTGTAACCTTGAGTCCGTGTCCCTAGCGACTGAGATGGTGCTGACATCTGGGGTGCCTGTCGGGTATACTAAAATATCCACTGGGTCAGGTCTGGAACTGAATGGTAATATGTGGCCATCCAAAATCCTGCCTCTCTCGCATTCTCCTCTCGCATTCTCCTCTCGCTCCACAACCTGAACCCGAGCGAAATTCCACTCTTGACGATACCTATCCCGATCCCTCGTAATCACTCTCCTCTCTTGCTCTCAAGCCTCTTGGGATAGGCATAACTACGCCAGCTCTGCCTGCATCTGATCTCTCATCTCCTTAGTAGCCACTGCCCTGGCTACTGCTGCATCTCTCTCCCCCTATAATCCATGCGTATCTCTCCCCATCACATCACTGACCTATATAGACTGCCACTGTGCCACTGCTGCATCCCGCTCCCTCTGCAGTGTCTGCATTCGTGTCTCCACAACATCTCTCTCCCTCTAAGCAACCTGCGCCCGACTCACTACTCCATCCCTCTCCCCCAATAGCTCCTGGACTCTCAACACTGCTGCATCTCGCTCTCCCTGAAGCACTAATACCTCTGAGGCTACCTCCTCTCTTCTCCTCTAAAGAGAACGAATTTGTGCCTCTGCCAACTCTCTCTCATCCTGCAACACTTGAACTCGCGCCTGCGCTATGTCCCTCTCTGCCTCCACTCCCTGTACCTGCGCTTGTGCTGCATCTCTCTCCACCTGCATAATACGAACCTACTCCCTCGCCTGTCTCTCCCTCTCCTGCATCACCCCCATCTCTCCCACCGTTTGCTCTAAGCAAAACACTCTGTCTTGTAGCTCATCTCGCTCCTGTCGGAGATCATCCACCTGCTACCCACTACCTGCTGATACATGATCGGTCATCCCCATTGTCGCCCCTCTAGCTTGCAATATAACGGTCTTCGCTCGTAGTTTGTCACGGTCTCAACTGACAACAACTAACTCATCTTGTAGCCCCTGTATGTCAGCCAACAGTACCTCCCTCTCCCTCCCCATCACCTCTACCATAAATCTATAATCCCTCTGACTTGCTACTAGTGCTCTCGATAGCTCGCCTATGCGTCTGATCACCTCTGCCTCTGCCACCCTCAACCTCTGATCTGTGCTCTGAAGCCTCTTTATAGTGTCTCTCGACTGAACAATCGAATCTCTTGAGGTCATGACAGGAACCACCGACAATGGCTCTGCATCCCAAATATCCATATCCGGCACATCTCTGTCTATCTCCATAGCATCATCACTCTCCCTACCCTCCTTCTCCTACTGATCCTCCAAGTCCTCCATGGAAGGACGGACTTGCACTCTCTGCGGCTGACTATGCCTCCCAACTCTCATCAATCTCCTTGGCTCTCCTATCTCTGGCTGCTCTTCATCCTCACTCTCTCTTATCTCTACAACAAGAGGCTCCTGCCCTGATACCATATGCCCCCCTCTATCATCCCCTACTCCCCATCCTCTCTGGCTGACTCCTGGCCTCAGTCTCCTCTCGGGCACCCTCCTGCTCTGTCACGGTCTGTACCCTCATCAATCGCCTCCTGCCCACTATCAACTCTAGCTGACTCCTGGCCTCCATCTCCTCCTGACCTCCATCCTGTTGTCTCTCCCTTCCCTGCTCCGCCCGTACCAACACTCTTCTCTGTCGTACTCTACCCCCTATACCAGTCTGTCGGCCTACTCTACCCTCCACTGTGTGTATCATCTCCACCTTTGACTCCTCCTGTCCTCCCACATTTGGCTCAGGATCTCTCCCACCCTCCTATCGTACCACCTCTCTAACCCTCCTCCGCTACCCTCTAATCCTTCTCCTCCTCCTCCTCCCTGCCCATCCCACTGCCTCCATCCTCTCTCCTCCCCTCTCCGGATCGGGACCTCTCCCACCCTCATGTTGTACTCCCTCTCTAGCTCCACACTGCTCATCCTCTGATCCAAATCCTATGGCTCCTACAATCGGCACCTATGGTGTAATCCTCTCCCATAGGTGGTTGCGAAACCACCGGTTATATCGCTCTGTCACCCCTGCATCCTTTGCTCCCACACATCTTCCAGGATAGGCTACCTGCACTATCACCGCCCATGATGCTCTGGCCTCCATCAAGCTAATCGCATGCCCCCATGGTCGCTCTCTAGTGAGCCCCTGAAACATCATCGGCGCACTAGGAATATCCTATGTCAGCCCAAATTGTCTCATTACCCTATTTGGTCGATGCATCTCCACTATCTGCGAAAGAATCCCAATCAGGATACACTGAGCCATAAAGTACCCACTATGTCTCTCAGTCTTCTCTCTCCATCCCATGAAGCGTCGATGCATATAAGGTAACCACACTATGTCTCCCTCCTCCAAATCATCCACCATCCTCCTCTATCCCTCCACATCTCCCAACCCCCTCTGCCGAAATAACCCAGCCCCTCGCCTCTCCATACCCCCATGCCAGCGTCTCTCTATCATCCACATCTCCCTCCCGAACAACAATCGGTCTCGTCACCATAATATGCTCCCATGCCTACACCTATAACAGGGTCATGTGTGTCAAACTCATTGCCTCCCGATAACAAATCAAATGCATATCTCTATACAATTGGGCTAGGACACAAGCACCCCATGCAATCTGTCCCTCACGCCACTCAACAATGTGTCGAATTGCCTTCATAAACCTCAGACTGCAATACCGCCTACTACGATCTGGCAAAAATATCCCACTGATCAACCCAGCTAGGAATAAAGGCAATGGTGGTACTCCCACTGTCAAGCATCTATCTAGATCCAACTGCTGACTCTGAAGAGGCAAGGCAACATGTCCAAATAACACTGTTATAGTTTGCCTCAACTCGGCCCCGCTCAACACCATATCACTCAATAAAATCCCTGATATCGACAGCTTCAGGATGCGCCATACATCCTCCAGTGTCACCATCATCTCCCCCGTTAGCAGACAAAATGTTGATGTCTTTGAACTCCATCTCTCTATCAGGGCCGTCAGCATCACTAGCACCTCTAAAAAATGCAATAACTCTGCATGCTCTAAGGCCACATGATCCACGCCTGTCATCGCTGCTATAGTCGCTGTTAGTGCCTCCGACCGTTGCTCATGTGTCCGTATCCGTCCTAAACCCTGCATCCACATCAACCATTTATCAGTACACAATCTTCCCCACCCCGGGACATCTTTACTTTTTATTCTTTCTTCATCCTCATCTTGCCCCCATCGAGGTGGTCTCTTCTTTCTGACATCCATCGCCCTATCCCTCTTTCCCCTTTTTTCTTTCTTTTCGCAGTGACTCTGCCCCCGCTCGGGGCGGCTCCGTCTCTGCTCCCGCGACAGCTCTGCCCGCGCTCCCGGGGCGTGTCCGTCCCTCTCCAGGGCAGCTTCGCACCCGTCGGGGCATGTCCGCCCCTCCCTCGGGGCGGCTCCGCCCCCTTTGGGGCGTGTTCGCCCTGGGTTGCCGGGGAGTGTCCGCCCCTCTCCGGGGCGGCTCTGCCCTGGTCGGGGCGTGTCTGCCCCTCCTCGGGGCGGCTCCGCCCCGGGCTGCTGTATCTAAGGCGTTTGCACCCTAGCTCGGGGCGTGTCTACCTCGAGCTAGTGGGGCGAGTCTGCCCCAGCTCGGGGCGTGTCCGCCTCGCAGCTGGGGCTGCTCCGCCCTTGCCGGGGCGTGTCCGCCTCGCGGCCGGGGCGGCTCCGCCCCTGTCGGAACGTGCCCGCCCTGCGGCTGGGGCGACTCGTGGGCTTATGCGACAGGGCATCGTACGATGGCGATTGGCCATATCCACCCCCAAAATTTCCTTCGCTTGCATGATTTTGTGACCGCTTTCCCCATTCCCAGCCCACCAAACCCATATGGTGCGTTTTTACTATCTTAAAACATGCTTAAATGTTTTAAATGCATAGCATGGGTTTTCGTGCTCACCTTATGAGGACGCGGCGAAGTGGATCGGCGATCTCCGCAGGTCATCGCTTTCGATTGAATGATCTGCGTGTCATGATCAGCTGACATTGTTACTCTGTCTCCTCTCCCTCTTCTTCACCCTTTCCTCACTTGCTCACGGTAACAATGGAGCAGGTGGTCTTCAAATTACCTTTTAACCCCTCTTTTCCCCTTTTCAAATAAAGGTGTTTTTACCTTTATTTACCTTTTCTTCAATTAATCCTTCTTTCGAATACCGTTGCAAACCCGTCGCGTTCAATCAACTCCGTTCAAAATTCAAAGTTGCTTAGTTTTTTGCCCTCTATCCAACGGTCTCCTCCATTTATTTCTATTAAGAAGTTGTCTGGGCCCCCTTATTTCTTCCCCAACTGCCCTCTCGAGGGGGCATACCCTATCACTTTCTTCCATCCATTTGAAGTAGGCACTGGGGCATCCCTCTCCTTCTCTTTCAGGCTGGGGCATCAATCCCTATCACTTTCTTCATCCCCGACATTTTATTTTTCTTCGAAACATTGTTATTTTAACAATATTTCGAAGAGGGGCAAAATGTAGACACCCAAATTTGATCACTCGCATATGATCAAATTTACCTCTTTATTCATCAATTTTATCAATATTAATTTATTTAATTAATATTGTGCTTCTCACATAATACTCTTAAAGTATTTAATTTAATAATTAAACACTTTATCTAGTGTCTTTATCTTTTCTAAATTAAATAAATACACCAATTTATTTAATCTAGTCATCCTAATCTTTTGAATTAAAATCAATTTAAAATTCTTCTTTTCTCTTTCCTTGTCACATCCTCCATAATCCATCTCTAATATGAATTAATTTAATTAATTCATATTTAGGGTGTGCATCCTCTTAATCAAGGATTAATGTCACATCCTCCTACATTTGCCACTTGTCTCTAATCTTTCATTAATTATCATAATCAAGTATTTGCACAATTTTAATCAAAGTCATTAACCATTTTTAGCACCACTTTTTAGTCAATCTTTCCATCTTTCCTTTTTGGACATTGACCCTCTTTCCCATGAGAATTTTTAATTCTCATTTATTCATCCTGTCTCTCTCCTCCCCATGTGAATTTTTAATTCACATTTTGTCTTTCCAAGGCTTCTAGAATGTTTGACATGTCACCTCATGCACATGTGGCCAATTCCCACCTTTTTGGAAACCCTCTCTTATCCTTTAGACTCTCCTAAGAATGTGAATTTTTAATTCACATTTATTTCTCCAACCACCTCTCCTTTTCCTATGAAGATTTTTGAAGAATTCCAAAATTCCTCAAATGTCCCTTTCACTCTCACTTGGGGACAAGAAATTCTTTTTTGAGGAAATCTTCTCACTCCCCAAGGTACTTGGAAGGTACTTGTCCTTCCTCCACCTCATGTACCTTTTGGCCACCTCACTTACACCTCATCTCCTCTTAGCCACTTCACCATGCACATGTCAAGATGTGAGGGCTTGTGAGTTCTCAACCCACCATAGCCCTTCATCTTGACCTTGTTGGATGAATCTCAACCGTTGAATTCTCTAGAGAATTCAAATTCTTCTATAAATACCCCCTCCTCTAGGGCATTTTCAACACTTTTCATTTTGAGCAACCTTATCTTAATTTGCATTCTCAAGCATTGCTATCATTTAGCCATCCATTTAGTCATTTCATTATCTATCTTGCATCTAGTAACATCAAAAGCCATTTAAAGAACTTCTAAAATTCAAAGGGCCAACCAAGGAGTCTTCAACAACAAGGAAGGTATAATCGATTTGCATTTTATTTCATCTATTTTCCTTGTTTTATCACTCTTTAGGCTAATCATTGAAGTGTTCTTAGTGTTTTATCATTTACATTTTAAGATATTTTGTACATTAAAATAGGGTAAAATTCTAAGGTACACAGAAAGAAATGCATTTGAAGAGGATTTAGGAGGGACAGAGTCGTTCTCAAGTCAGTTGGAAGGTGCAGAGGCATTACGCTTTGTTACCAATGGAGAACATAACGTCTTTGCAGATTCCAAAGGCAGGAATCTGTCAAGGACAGTAGCATGCCGCACAAACGTCCATGCGTTGCATGCGCGTCCCGGACAAAAAATCCCCCACTGACACAAAAGACAAGCACCAAGTGGATGCACTGCAAATAGGTGATGTGGAATTACTTAGTCAGATTTGATTTTTCTAAAGTAGGGGGTGTAAAAGGGGAATTTGTGAGAGGGGTGCAAATTCACTCCTATACAAGAAGAATGACCATAACATGATCATTTGGGATTGAAGAGATATGTGGGTATCTAATTATCTCTCAAATTTTGGTCCAAATAGTGTGTGGATACTCAATATGTGATATGGAATACATAGTGTCAAAAGTATCAATGCTACTAATTAATCCAAAGACATAATCGTTCTTGATATTTCATGCTTGCTTCTAGTTACATATACCTAGTTTAGGTACAAGTTCATAGAGATGTTGTGTCTAGATGAAACCACCTAAGATGTTTCAAGATTTCATCTTGCTAAGACTTATAGTTCCCTTTGTTCAAGGTGATTAGAGAAGGATGAATTAAAAATATACAATTTTACAATGACATGATCATTATATACAAGCTAGAAATCAAAACATGTGAAATTTGAACCCTCGTAGCATAAAATTTTCCCCATATTTTGTAATATAATAAAATCATAATTCAAAATATTATTTGATTAAATTCAAACTAAAATAATACACACCTAGAGAAAAATCAAGAAAAACCAAGTAGTTGTTTGTGTAATTTTCAAAACTAGATTTCCAATGCCTATTTGTTTGTGAAAAATTGACACCATATACCCAAGTTCTAGCTCTAAAAAAATCTCTTTTATGCCTTTAAAAAAGAAAGTGGCACTATTCTATGGGTGCCCTTACAACTTCACTAGCTCTAGGTGACAAGATGGTGGCACTTTGGTGGTGCTCTAGTCAGGCTAAGTGGTAGAGCTCTAGTGGCAATTTGGGTGGTGCTACTCACTGTTGTGTAGCCCCTTGGCTTGGTTAAGACCAGGGGATCTATTGCTAGGTGATTTAAGCCCCCAATGTTGCTAGAGGAATTTATACTTAGACAATAGTCATTGATATGACCAAGAGTTTGGTTGTCCACATGACCAACCTCCCACAAATTTAGAAGCTAGCCTAGTTACTAATATGAGTAAAGTTTTAAATAAAAACTCCTTTCTACCACCATTTGAAAATGATGACATCATCATATGACTAGTTTTAATCTACAAATAATTTTTTAATTATAAATTATAAATTTGTACCAAGTACTAGGAATGGTGAAAAGTTGATGCAAGTAGTGATAGTGACTGATTGTGCTGATGATATGGTGACTATATGATCTTATAAAATTATACATATTTATATGGTTGTATGAATTTTTTTGGATTAAATTCTTTAAACCCCCAAAAAAGATCTAAATTTTTCCAACTCCAAATTCTATTGTATCTTATATGGATTTATAATTCTTTGGGCGTTCTAAGCTCAACCATGAAATTCATTTGGCACTAAAATAAATTGCTTAAAAGATCTTAGCTAAATATCTCCAAAAATAGGGAAGATACTTGTATATCAAGAGCTCTAGTACAAATTAGAGTTGTTGATCAAACCCATAGTAGCTCAAGGATTTCATGCAACCAAAACAACCTTCTACATAAGAGAAGCAATGAAAATGCTATGGAGCTAGAGAAGTCATCAAATACAAAATAAAACTAGTAAAATATGCAATGAGAGAACCCTTGTTATAAAGACAAGGATAACTGCTTAGATGAAACCCTAGGACAAACTAAGTTTCTGACAAGTATCTAAATCTTATGAAATAAGACAAAAATTAAATAACCTAAGTAAGCCCAAGTATGTAAGTTCAAATAAGACCTGATATGAAACTAGTTAGATAATATACCATGCTCACACCAACATACCACATATATGATTTTAATCATGAAAAGTGCATACCTTACAATTTTTCCTTTCATTTTGGGCTCATTTTGACAATTTTGTTCCTAAAGCAATAAATATTATGTCAAAGGGTATATGCTTGTGTGGAAGTTGGTAAATAACACAATCTTAACTTTATTCTAACTTCACACATCCCTAGGGATTGGCCATGGTCTTTATTTCAACCATCCATTTTACCAAGTCTAATTTGTAGAGTGTAGAACTAACCCACATTAGTTTTATAAATTTTAGAAATGACCCTCAAACTATAAAATTTAAAATTTAAATTTTGGGCCCATTTCCCTCTTTCCAACTAATTGTCTTGAGCCAACTAAAGCTTGAAATATTTCAAATTGTATGTTATAGTGTTATATAAAAGGATAAAATTCTAAACCATTTTTTTTGGATCTAAGAAGTGGTAAGAAAGCTCTTTTATTTATTGCATCATCACAAGAGCATGAAATCAACATTGCATCATCACTTTAGGCACATTATACAATTGCCCATTGTTTTTAGTTCTTATTTTTAATGTTGACTCAATGCCATGGGTTGACCAAACAAGAATAATCCTAGCCTGCCAAACTCCTAAATGGTGTCTATTGACACCACACCCTTTTTCAAACATAGGTTGTAGACATCAAGGGAAAGAGATTTGTAACATCACAACCAACAAAGTTTAGATCACGTGTCCAAGTTTGGATCTATGTGCATGGTTGAGATATGTAGGTGTGAAGGTTAGTTTCATAGACACAAAAGTGAACCGAAGGAACAAACAATAAATTTCTTAGTCTCAAGGTAGTCATCTAATAGATCGCGACAAATGGATTGGCAACACTTGTCATAGTTGAAGCAACATCAAATCTAGAACTAACTACTATTATTTTATTTATTTAAATTTCATACATTTATTTCAACTGCACTATTAGACCAAACTCTTTATCTTAAACTAAATATTGTATTCATTAAAAAAAATAATTTACTATAAATATTTATATAACCATGAATTATTTTTCTACAATGGAGCTCTCAATTTTGAACCCGAAACCAATGATAGTGGCAAAGGACATTAAACTCTTGTAGCTCTTTTCAATATAAAAATAAATATCAAAGGACTATACTTTAATTGATAAGGATGATAATATGTTCTTTGATTATGCCATCCACTTAAGCTTCAAATTTTTGCAAGTACAATTGAACCAAATTCAACATCTAAATGACTTTAATAGACTCCATATCTACTCGTATCTACCTACAACAACTCAACCAAAAAGTAACTTTTAATTTAAATATATACTCTAATAAAATTATAACCCAAAGGTGTCAATATCTATCTATTTATTTCCACATATATTATACACGTCTCATGTTCTTGAACATAGTCCTACGAATCAGCAAGGCTTGAACCCTTCACCTAGAGAAGAATATTACACAGCCTTCCATGAATAATGATTGAAATGAAGACAAGTTCCAAAGAAAATCTGATTGAGATTTTTTTAGCTTTAATATCACTTTTGATAGGGACATTTACATAATAGTGCCTCGCTGGGTATAGATTTTTTTTTAAGATTCGAGTTAGTGGAGATTTGAAATTAGTTTTTAAGTATTTTTTAATTAAATCATGCAAGGCCACTTGAATATGTAAATAGGACATGGGAAAAGTGAGAGTTCATCATGAATTAGATAACTAAAAAGGGGCCCATTAACAAGCTTGATTGACAATGTTTGCCACTGTCCAGACATGTCCATTCCTTGTCTTCACGCTAATGACTCCCATTTGCTTTAGGGAGAAAGATGCATGTGCCTCTCCTAATGTTTTAATTAAAAATTATCATGATTTGTCATTTTGGCCTTTTTTTAATGAATAAGAGAGCCTTATATTATTATAAAAGATATTATATTAGATTTTAAAAAAATAGATGGAATAAGATTTTTATATTGATTTTTAATAAATAGATGGAATGAGTATGTATTTCGAAAGTTTAGGTAAGGTGAAGTCTTCGTAGAAGTAATTAAATATGAATTTGGTCATTTAAATTTTTATGATTATAAAATGTGTTTATTTTAGATTACGAGAGTTGTATGAAAAATAAATACTTCTAAAACAATTTGGAATTAATCATGATAAGCAATTAATTCTAGAATACAAATTTAGTTTGGAAATTATATATATATATTAAATGGATGGAATGAGACACCACGTTTTAATAGTCTAGGTAAGGTGAAATCTAAATAAAATTATTAAAATATAAATTTGGTTATTTAAATTTCAATTATAAGTATAAATATGTTTATCTTAGAATATGAGTGGTACGAAAAAAATACTTCTAAAACAAATGGGATTCGATAATGATAAGCAAGTAACCCTAGAATGAATATTATGTATGTATGTATGTATGTATGTATGTATGTATGTACGTACGTACGTACATATATATGTATATGTATGTAGATATGGATATACATACATATACATATAAATATATATACTATATATATTTATATGCATATATACATATATATACATACATACAAACATACATACACACATGCATATATATATATATATACAAACATATGCATATGTAGATGGCATCATAAGGATCCGCTAATTGATCAATGTTTAAAATATACCAAATGTATCATGTGGTCTCATTTGCTCAGGACGAGTATACATACATACATACATAAATACATACATACATACATACATATATATGTATATATATGTATGTATATATGTATGTGTATATATGTATGTACATATATATATACACACATATATACACATATATGTGTATATACATATGTACATACATATATATGCATACATGTGTATATGTATATGTATATGTATATGCATATGCATATACATGTATGTGTGTATGTATATATATACATATACTTGTCCTGAGCAAATGAGACTGCATGCTACATTTGGTATATTTTAAACATTGATTAATTAGTGCATCCTTATGATGTCATCTATACATGGGATGATACCCTAGAAAGTTGGAATGATCCAGCTAAAGTCCTATATGCAACCAGATTAATTTCTAAAAAACTCAAACATTGGTCGAATGAATTGTGTGATGCAAGATCATCTACCCAAATTGATGAAAATATAGTATATGTTAAAGATTTAGATATGGATAGAAATGATATATCCTTTTTGCGGGTTTCAGTCAATTGAAATTATTGCTACTTGATATTTTTGTGGAGACAAAAAAAAAACATTGCAACAAAGGCAGAAAAAATACTTTTTAGTTTGAAACTTAGGAATATTTGATAGCATCTAAGCTCCAAAATAATTTTTCAGCTAAAAAGTACTATTTGAACTTTTTGCCTTACAATTTAGGCCATTGGGAAAAAAGATTATATTGTTGATAAAAAGAAAACAACTATTGCTAATTGTACTTTTTTATGAAATTAAATATCTACTCAATTATAAGCTGCAATAACAATGTTTGTTGGGTGCCTTAAATTCTAATGTAGAAGAATATAATTCTACATGCAATCTGAGAGAATTTTATTAGAAACCTCCAATGACAGTTTCAAGGAATTTGCTAACATTAGGCAATTCAAGAAGAAAGAATGTGGCAAAATTTGTAAGTGTAAAAGGTGTAACATGAGATATAGTGGTTATATTAAAGATACCCACTATGAAGGAGAGAAAGAATTCAAAAGATCAAGATATAAGATTGTTCCTTTTTGTAGGAAACAATTTAGGAAGAAAGGATACAAAACTCCTCCATATCTCCTTAGGAAAAATAAAGGAATTTAAGTATAGTCATCCAAGAATGTTAAATGCTTCATTTGTAAAGGGCCACATTATGCCACTAATTATCCCAGAAAATTAAATCCTGGAACCAAAGTTTATGTAGTATTTTAGAAATATGATTACAACAAAAATTGGGAAATTGTAGAATCCTCCAAAGCATACTCCCAATCATATGACACTTAATTTTATGAATTAATAGAAATTTTACCAGATGCATATCATATGATGAAACATAAGCATACAAAAAAATCCTATTATGAATGTGAGTCATCATATGATGATGATTTTGTTGCTTCTCTTTAAAAAAAAAATAGAAAGTTGTGCAGGCCAAAATTGATATGGAAAAACTCAAAGATCCATATTAAGAGGCTAATACTAGAGAAGAAAGGAGGACTAGTGTAAAGAAACACATGCAAAGGTTGAAAGATCTCCAGGAAGAAAAAGACAAGATCCAAAAGGAGTTGGGGTAATTTTACTTATGAGGTCAAGTCTCCATTGTGAAAATGACCAAGGAGTGGTAATTGGTTACAACTCTTAGGATGGTGTTTGAATTAGATCTCCATGTTGTTGACATTGAAGCCATTTCTTTGTAAATTGATGTCCCTCCCGATATATAGTAGGCCAATAATATCTTGTTCTTAGAAACTTCTTAGCAAGGGTAGGACCACTAGAATGAGACCCACAAACACCTTCGTGGACCTCATATAAGGTGGTCTTAGCTTCTTTTGAGTTTAAACATCTATATAATGTACCATCAAGACTCTTTTGGTATAGTGTGTCACCAAAAATGATGAAGTGGAATGAACGGATGATGAAGGTTTTATTTTGATTATTGGTTAGGTTGGGTGGGATGGTATTATTTTGAAGATAGGTGTAAATATTCTGGTACCATGGGAAATTAGGAACAACAATTTTGCACATGAATTTCAACTCTAGGATTCCAAAAGCAAGAACCAAAAGTTGTTCCACTAGAAATTCACATCTTTGACTATTCCGAGGCATTGGAGAAGAGATCCAATAGTTCCCATAGCATTTGCAACTTTATTGTTCAATCTTGGTATTTTCTTAACGAATATATTTAAAAAATATTACTTGAAATTGTTGACCATTCTTTTATATGGTATCAAATTATCACCCTTTGTTTGGTACTCATCATTCTTTTATAGGGTTAATATTTGGAGTTAAGTGGCTACATGGAAGAGATGACTAAATGAATGGATGAGTTAAATGGGAGTGAGTGAGAGTGAATTGAGGTTGCTTCCGGTCAACTCACTAAATTTAGAGATGAAAGAATAAAAATAGAATTGAAAAAATAAATTTATTTAATTCATGTGCATGAGGTGAAGATATAATTAGGAAATAAATAAAATATTTATTTTATTTATTTTTAGAATAATTTAATTATAAAAAAGTAATTTTAGAAGAAATATTAGCTAATTAAATAATTAAAATTATTTAATTATAGTGGATGAGAAGAATGCATGATTTAATTAAATAATTAATGTTTTTAATCAATGTGGATAGAGGAAAATTGAAGAAATAATAAAATAATTAAAAATTATTTAATTAAAGTGGTTGAACAAAAATGATTAATTAATTAAATACTTAAAAAAACTATTTAATTAATGTTGACGAAGAAAAATGATGAAATAATTAAACAATTAACAATTATTTAATTAAAGAGGAAAATGTGTTAGCTTAATTAAATAATTAAAATTATTTAATTAATAGTGATGAATAAATTGATGACAAGAAGATGGTGATGATTTAGACAAAATACATTAGTCATTTTTAGGTGTTTATAGTTTTTATCTAGTTGCTTATCTTTTAACATTAATGCTATCTCATGTCTAAATAATGCATGATACAATTTAATTCACATCAACTAGGTGTTACCACTTATGTATGAAGGGTCCTTGGTTGATTGATTGACATGGCATACATCAATTTTTAATGTTTTTTATTTATAAATTTTGGACCATGTTATTACCACATGAATTGTTCATTTCTAGACTGATTTGAATAAAATAAAATATATTACAAATGTTTTTAAAAAGGAAATAATACAACTACCAACTTGTCTAGCTATGGGCGGTGGGCCTAGCTCGATTGGCTAAAGCATCTTGTTGCAAGCAAGAGGTCACGAGTTCTAGTCTCCCCACTGTCCCCATGGTATTAGAGGGCGTGTTGCACCAATGCCATCGGTCACATGAAAAAAGTTTACTAGGTGCACTGCAGTTTATAGGGGGACAGATGCCCGACCAATTCCTACAGTCTAAAAAAAAAAGAACTTAATTTTTTTTTTGTCTAGCTACATAGTTGTGTAATGGTTTAACACTTTGAACACCTATATTCTTTTAATAACTAAGCTTGTCATATTCTACATATCAACCCATTACACGTAGTTAAGCTCAACTCATTCTATTTATAAATTGATTAGGCATGTAAACCTAATTCTTGAATACCATTTATTTGTAGTTATTAGGAAACTATATATAGGGATGTATATATACATATACATATATATGTATATGTGTATACACACATATATATACATATGTATGCATGTTTATGTGTGTTTGTGTGTATATATGTATATATGTATATATATACATGCATATAGAATGGATGAACTTGTATATAAAAGCATCATATATATGTATATATAATGGATGAACTTAAAAATAAAAATATCACGCACATCATTTACATGAATATATTTAGACAATGAATGAGCTTCTATATAAAAATATCATATATTTGAAAGTTTGTCCTTATATATGTGATGTTTAAATAATTAAATTCATTCACATATATACACATACATACATATTAGTATTTACACATATAAATGAAATGGTATTTAGGAATTATTTTTACATGGAGAATCAATTAAATAGGTTTTTAGAATATATCTAATATATTAAGCCATTAATTAGAGTAATGTATAGTGATACACATATTCAATTTTGACACATATAAAATATAGGTTGCCAAAGATGAAATGAAGTTTCGATATACATAGACTATCTAATGGTTTAAGCTATGAACAAGAACTAAAATACATGTATTGTATTTACCATGGAATGAACCAATAATGAGCTTCAAAAAAAAAAAAAATAAATATAAAATATATATATATATATATATATATATATATATATATATATATATATATATATATATATATATTTATATAATCTAATAATTAGATAATGGATAAGTTAATAAAAAAACATAATTTACACACACATGTACATTTATGTATGTATATATGTATGTGTGCATGTGCGTACATGTGTATGTACGTATGTATATATATTTTTATATCATAAGTAATGTTGAATTCTTGAGCAATAGTTACAAAGTTTTATAATTTTCATGTTTTATGATTTTCTAGTTCTATGATCTCTACAACATAAAAATTACAATACAATGATGATGTTTATATATTTTATGTTCATTGTGTATATATATAGAATTAAGCTATAAAATTCAAAATATTACAACAGAAAATGATGCCAACTTAGAATTGAAAATAAAAGTAACAAACAATTTAAAAAGATTGAAACATATTTTATTGTAAATATTATATTTTTGCAATCTTTTTAGCTATATTTTACTTGATCTATGTAGATACATGTGATTAGATGATATTGACTATGACTCCACTCGATTCGCTGATATAAAGTAGGATCAATAAATTTAATATTACAATTAGTGGATGGATGAAAGATTGAATTGACATACATAATGTATGTAATTATCATAGTCATTCAACATAATAAATGGAGAAAGGAGTACTATTTGGGTAAATTGATACTAGAAGTTGTTATAGGAGTGTTGATATCTGAGAACAAAATTTGTCTCTTTGATTGGATAATAGAAGATAATATTAAGATATTAGAACTCTATCTTGTCATATGAAATGCATTTAACAATTAACATAAAGAGATGTACATGTGATATTTAATATGAATCTTTAACATATGTGAATATAAAATAGACATATACCAAGTCAAACCTACCCACTTTAAAAATACCATATATGTCATATCGCCATTTAAAAAATGATAATATATATTTAAAATTGATAAATTTAATTTGAAATATTTGTAATATTTTAAACCAATTTCCAACATTTTATAAACATAATATCATTATCATCAATGCCACCTATCATGGTTCTTGGAAACTAAAGTTGTAGCCTTAATGTTCCCATCATCAAGGTATGGTTTATAGTTGCAAAGTGTACACAAATTTCCATACGAGCTTATGAGCTTGTTTTCATAACTCCCTTAATTGGTGACAAAATTAGATGAAATTGCTAAAATGGACCACTGAAATTTATAAGTCCATAATGGCTTGACCAAGTGGAAAATTTATTCCAAGAACGAAAGAGACTCTTAATCAAAAATACGTTGTACATGTCAATTTAGTGCAGCCGATAATCAAGGGGGTCATAATCCAATGGAAATAATGAATTTGTTAATTTGTGGGCGTACCATGGATTGCCAATTCATCAATTTTAAGCTTTAGTTTTCTTTTGGGATAGTGTCTTCACTATTGGAGGGGGCATCATACTTTTTTGGAAGCTCATTAGTATTGTAGTTGCTATTATTAATATTTTATGTTATGTATACTTTCATTAACTTTTTAATTTTTTTAATAGTTTATGATGTTGGGTATTCTAGTTTACAAATAGTTTATAATATATAAGATTATTTTATATTTTTATTATGTAGGAAGCATATTTTACAACTTACAAGAGTCAAATTTGTGATTTAAGTATATTCTACAATTTACAGGATTCAAATTTGTGATCTTTTTTTCAAAAACATAAAGTAAATTGTTGGTATCGTTCATTTTTTATAATTTTATGTCATTTTTTCAATATAACTTTATGTATACAAACTAAATCGTATCATCTTGAATTTACATGTGAAGTATGTTGTAAGATCAAAAAGTGCATACTTAGTGTTCTTCTCTTTTAGTTTTGTATTTATTATATTGCTCACTTGCAACAAGCACATTTATGACTATTTTGAATTTTTTGAGTGTGAATTGTCTTTAAACCATCTCTCACTAGAATATAACCTCTTTCACACAAAAACACAAGTTATTCTTTCTTTTTTAGTTTTTATGTCATTTGAGACACTAGACTACCACACTCTTGTCTTTTGGATAAAACAATGGACATTGGCATCTTGTGCATTCAAACTTCCATTTTCCTAGCCAAATGCTTTCCTTTCTCAAACCCAAAACCCTAATTATTCTCCAACAATTAAATCAAGTGGAAAGTTGCTTATTACAGTGGGATGGATTTATATGGAAATCATCAAGGTCTTCACATATCCAACTCTATATACAGTCCCTAAATATATATAACTTATGTTTAGCTACCTATGGCATCCTCCATTGCTACACACACTACTTACTCCATTTCCATAATCACCTACACTTGTACCTAGGAGACCACACACCTAAAAACCTACTACATACTATTTGTGTTGAGTCAACCTAGGGACTTGACTAAGGTAGGTTGCTAAATGTGCCTCAGGCACAAGGTTTTCCATTTTTAGGCATTTCCAAGTACATTAATAAGAGTAGGTGTTAATAGGAGTAAAGATTTTACATCAAAAGGTATAGAGGAAATGATCACACTAATATAAGACATTGCCATGTTGTGCCAAACTTAGTCATGTTATTCTAGTCTTCAATGTGCAAAAGAGAGACCAACATGTTATAGAAAACATAAGCACACAAGATCACACATATATGTGCATGGCCTAGTCCCTAATAGAATACAATTTAAAAATTGATCTTAGTTCAATAGTATAGTTTTTATCCTTCCTTAGGCTAATCATCACCTTCATATGACAACAAAATCAAACATGATTCTTACTCGCTTTCCTCTTTTGTATACATTCTATCCTTTTGTAATTCAAATTTGATGTTAAGTTCAATTCCTAGTATCTTCTAGAGTATATTCTTCCATCCATATTTCATGCTTCCTACTATGTTTTAGAGCATATTATTCCCTCCATATTTTGCGCTAAATATTACATTTAATTTATTCAAATTTCATAAATTTAGTTTTATATTGATTATTCCAATCTTAGTCTTTTTATTAATGTTTAATTATTTTTCGTAGGATATTTATGCAAGGTGTATTTACTTCTTCACATTTGTTTGCTAAAGCTAAAATTCTTACATGACCTAAGGTTTTGGCCTTATGATTTATTCCTTTCTTACGACTTGAAATCTACCTTGTATAATTAAATATTTTATTGTTTAGATCTCATTATACTTTGGATTATTTTTTCCTTGTGTTTCATTGTTATACCTTATTTATGGTTTTTTTCATTATGTAATATTATCTTCATTTATATCTACCCTCCCTTATTTTTTTCTTTAGGTTTTTATTTTCTTTATTATTTATAGATCTACTATTTTTCCTATTTTATATTAGATCTTACATTCCTTTTTATACATTTTATCCTTTAGGGTTTTGTGGGTTGTTTGTATGTTAGGGTCTCATCCACATCCTTAGTTTCCCTTAAGGAGAAGCCCTCATTTGAATCCTAAAATGAACCAATCTACTAATATTGGTATTTTTATGGTGTTAAAATGAATACTACTACTCTTACTAATAATTCTTAACCTAACGTTGAGAATTTTGATCATTTTCCAATTTTCTATTTTATTTATTCTTTTGATGTGACTTATTTTATTTGTTGGATCACATTATGTATCTAAAGATTTAGATTCCAAAATTCATTTTTTTTAAAGAATTGGTAAAATCCCATTGTTTAGCTTCTCCTCTTAACTCCTAATGGATTTAGAAATCTTTTTGATAGGCATTAACTCTAGTAAAAAAAAAATCTCCTAACCTTTTATTAGTTTCTCCTATTTTATCCCATGAATATTCATAAAATTCTATGTGACTAGATCAAATTCTTGTTCCATCATAGTTTATTAATCCAAAATTATCCCCTTTTTTTTCAAGCTATATTTTTATCAACTATGAATACTTTCTAGGTAGGTCTGCTGTCTTGATGAGTTCTCCACCAACATGAAATACATAAATTAGGTTTTATCAATATTTTTCATTCTAATATCTTCAATTGTGAATGTACACTTCATTGCATAAATATTTTACTTTATAATAGTGGGGTGACTTCACATGTGATATCTCTCTTTGGATGTGGTTTACTCTCTTGTCTTTTGGTGGGATCCTTTGATCTATGGTATCTATTTATACTATTCTATAAAATCTCATGAGGCCTAGGATTTTATTTTTATATTTATATAGTTCTTTTCATGTCATGCTTTTATTGTGTCATCCTTATTTGTTGAGGAATTATCAGTATCTAAGAATATCTCTCCTTCAAAATTGGGTTCCCCATCCCATTCCTTCCATGTTATAACACGAATTGTGTACAGTGCTTTGATGTCTCCATCTTTAATTTATTCTTTATTTTCCAAGTGTATTTCTTCTACATAAACACCTTTCATGTCTTCATAAAATGGAGTATGTAATGCTCTTCCATTACCATGTAGTATGAATTCTTCTTCAACTATATTAAAAATATTGTTATTATCCACAAAATAGTCGTGTCAGCGTCCTGTGATATTTTAATGTTCAAGCAACTTCATTTCTAAGCATGTTTCCACTTGTCACCTACCTTGGTCAATGAAAACAACTCGGTATGGTTTGTAACAACTTGGGAACCTTCTTTTCTCTCCTATTCTCTTTAAAATCCATGTTTTCTATTTATTTGGCCTTCTTGGTCTCTCTCTTGAAAACTCTCTTTTCTTTCTCTCAAAATCTCTCTTTCTCTCAAGCTTGCATAACTCTCTTTCTTGCTACAATGGTCTCAAGCTCTCACAACACTCTTAACAACTCTCTTGGCTCTCACAACTCTCTCTCTCTCTCTCTCGCTCGCTCGCTTCCTCAAGCCTTGCAGGTCTATCTACTTGTCTTATGTCTTTGAGCATCTTGGTATTTCACATCCCTTGTATATGTATTTTAATATCTTATCTATCTATCTTTCTATCTATCTTTCTATCTGGCTATATGTGGAGGTGGAAACACCGAAACAGGGGTTTGATTGAGTTAAGCCCCTAAAAAAACCCAACATTTTCTCTTGGTCTTATGTGTGCAAGTATTGGAGACATTTCTTTGTTGGAGGATTCATTTCTTGGTTCGTTGTGAGCATTTTATTTCTCTTATTCTCTCACTTTATCATTTACATTTCACTTAGTTTACTTTACCTTATTTTAGTTCTATTATTTTTACACTTTAAGAATTCCTAGTAGACAAAACTGTTAGTAGGCACCATTAGTCTTGGGTTCTGATCCATACAAATTCCAATGCACCATTGAGACGTTAGAGCGCCACATTGTAGTCCTTGGGCTACGCTATCATCCTTGGCTGAGAACCTGCCAGTCTGTCTAGAAGACCTTTGTGACCTACTCTTTCTATTTTTGGAACTCTCGTCATTTTATTCTGTCACCTAAACATTATTCCTTGAGGTAGTTGAGGGACATTTTCTCCTTGTAGACTCTAATTGTCTTGAGACTCAAGGGTAGAAAATTTCCTCCTCTACATCAATGGATTCAAAATTAACTTTGGTCTTTGTACCATGTACCAATTGGACATATTGGTCTTCCACCAACTAAATATATATCATATGGCGTTTGATGGATTTTAGTTTATCAAATACTTCCCAAATTTTCTTTAGGTATTGTTGGTGTAATTAATTATTTAATTACACTTTAGCATAAGTTTACTTAGGCATTTTTTTAATTCCTAGGATAATTGTAATCCTTATCTAGTTGAGTTGTCTTTTTGCTCAAGATAAGATTAGGGTTGTGCATGTCTTGCTTTTTTGCATGATTGCCTTTTTGAAAGCTTTTGTATTATTTGTTTTGAATATTTGTTGATGTGATAGGTGATTGCATGCAGGTGATTCTTGGGATTATGAAGTTGGTTTTTCAACTTCTACAGGTATGATGTTAATAGCTACTCATAAATCTACTAAATCTTTTTTAACTATTCTACCATCTACTTTGACATGTAATAGTATCAGTTGGTACTTCCATATCTTTTGAGTTTCAATAGATCTTATTTGTGGATTTTGATGTTCTCTTCCTTTTTGTTCTAATTCTTTGAAAATTTCTTGATATTTTCCAACAAAATGTCTTCTTCTATAAAATTGGCCATCTACTTTAGGTTTTGTTCCTCTTTTTCTAAAAACTATCATTTTTTATCTTCTTCCTTTTGTTGAATATTTCTGTTATATTTTAATATTTTCTAACTACTAAGTCATGGACATTTTTATTATGGTATTCATTTTATTTTTGGAATGTTGGAAGGTGACAAGGATGTTGTGGTCCCCACAAGGAAATGTAGGCATCCCACTTTGGGAAGATATTCCTTGAATGTGTTGGCATCTTTGAGGGATCCTTATGACAACTCTATGACGGATTCCTATGACAACCTTATGGAAGATTCCTATGATGATCTTATGACATGTAAGAGCTAGATTCTATGACAAGTTGGATAAGTGTTGGAAGGAATCTTTGCATGGGGAACCTAGGTGCCCAAGTTTGACTTTGATGAGTTGTAAGAGAATCATTTATTATTAATCAGTTATGACAGATTCTCTTATAGTTGTAAGAGTTGTCATATATGCCAGATTCTATGATGATTGTAAGGTGTGCAAGAGCATCTGCCATACCTATTTTGAGTAAAAATGGGGTGCCCAAGTTTGGAGCTATTAATGAGGAGTCAAATAATCTTGTACAAGTGTCATTTGCATGCTTGGAGATGGTGGAAAAATGTGCCAAGTGGATTTAGATGCCCATCTCTTGTAGATTCCTCTAGAAGCTACCTTCATACTTATATTCTCTATATATTGGATGTCTTGGAATGTGTTATGTAAGTTGTAATTTGTAGGTGTCATTATGTTGTTAGAATAGCTCTAGAATTCAACATTTGTATACTCCTAGAAGAACTTGCATTACAAGTGTGTTGTAGTCACCATTGAGTAAATAATACATTGTATAGGTTTTGGAGTGTGGGGTTTTTCTCTCCAAAGGGTTTCCCCCACGTATATCTTGTGTTGTGAGCTTCTTATACTTTCATGTGAGGTTATTTTAATAATCTCCCTATTGTGTATCTCACATTATAACTAAAAAGGAATTGAAACTAAACATCTCTCCTCTTAGATCGGTGTTAGGAAGAATTTTTACATACCTTTCTTCCTTTCATGACATAGGTCATCTATACTCTCCCACTTGTTATATACCTTTCAAGAGAAAAAGGGAGAACCATAAAAGTGAACTAAACACCAAGGGAAAGGAATTCCACAACTATGTTGCAAATCCTATGTTCTATTAGGTTTCATCAAAGCATTTAAAATAACAACCAAGATGAAAATGATCTTAAACTTTCATCCCCCATCTTTCTAATGCATGAAAGGATAGCTCCCCAACCAATGTGATGACACAGTATCACATGAAAACATCATTACATGTTGCTTCAACCTAATTTTGAATATAATAATTAAAATTAAACAATCCTCCAATATAGACCCAAGTAACCATCATATACTTTTCCTTTGTAGTTAAAATAATAATCACAACTAGTTGCTACCCATCTAGCTATGTTGGAAGTATGAGGAGATTGTCATTGATGATGTTAGTTGGCAACATGAGCATGGGGAATGTACATAACGACATATTACAATGTTGTCATTGATGTCAACATTGTTGTGGACTATTTTGATTAATTCTAACATGTTTTGAGGTTGATAAGTAGGAGGTATTTTTCCACAGGGTGTCAAATTATGATATTGCTATCAGGATTCAACCGTGTAGTTTAGGTCAAACTCATTGACCCATGTTTCATGAGTAGTGGTTCACAAGAACCCATCTCTCATGATAATGAATGGTCCACTTAGCACTCATTGCATCTAGGTGATGCTCAAAATTTGGTCAGTCTAGTCACCCATCCAGTGCTCAAGCTCAAGCGCAACCAGGAGTTTTCTCCAAGGTTAAGCCAAGTTTTACCATTTGCAAAACCTTCAGCAGTGTTATTCATTATAGTTTAGCTCATCAATTGATAAGTAGGAGGTATTTTTCCACAGCGTGTCAAATTATGATATTGCTATCAGGATTCAACCGTGTAGTTTCGGGTCAAACTCATTGACCCATGTTTCATGAGTAGTGGTTCACAAGAACCCATCTCTTATGATAATGAATGGTCCACTTAGCACTCATTGCATCTAGGTGATGCTCACAGAGGTGAAGCACTGGTCCGTCCCGGCAGGTCACCCATCCTGGTACTGTTTTGAGGTGTTGAGGAAGTCATTTGTACAAGAAGATTTGGTCCGAAAACTTCAATGGTATGAAAATTTGACTAAGTGTTAGAACTACCAATTTAGGGTTATAATGTATCAATTTTTGGGTCTGCACCACTTCGCAAAGGAAGATTTTTCTTTGTGATTCCAACCTATTTTTTTTGGTTGTTAGAAGATTCTAAATCCAAGATTTCATATTGTTTGGCAAAGTATTTTGGGATATATGAATGATAGAGTTCGGTCTGGCATAATACAGTCATTTCTTGTATAGTGTGTTGATGTGGGAGATTTCACACTTCTCCATGAATGAGTCTTTGATATTGAAATATTGAAGTTAAGTTCCGATATGTTAGATGAGTGTGAATTCCAGTTGGGATCGACATTTGAGATCCATGCATTGCGAATTGGATGAACAATTAAAGGATTTTTGTTTAGGTCCTATTATGTGTCGACCTAACATGTTTGATGTGTATGCGAAGGGTTAATGTGTGTTGATATTTTATATGGGATCTATTTTAGGCCCATCCCAACCTATCTTAAGATATTTTGAGATTTAAATTGATGCGTGTGTTATGGATGATATGGTTTAGAGCCGACAAGTTGAATTTTGTGTGTTACATCTAATTAGGTCGACCTAATTGATGTTACACTTAATACTGATATATATGCTAGATTGTTTTCAGTGTTTTTATGATAGAGAGATGTGGTATGTGAGATATATCATGTAAATTTGATCAGAGTAGAGATAAGCTGTGAATGTTGAGATCAAAATTGTGTGAATGCAAAGCAGAGCAAAGCATTGATCCAGATTAGTGTGATGTTTGTATTTGTGCTTCATTAGAACTATATTCTTGCATATTGTAGATTCTTTTGTAACAGTTCAAAATAGGTTGTGAGCCACCCCTCTCACTTTTATCTTTTTCTCTATGGGTAGTGAGTCCAGTTGGACAGTGAGTCCACTTGTAGTGAGTATTTCTATAATATACTATAACTGATTATAATATATTGTGAGCTAACCCTCATCGTGGTTTTTCCCATTTTGGGTTTTCCACGTAAAAAACTTGGTGTTCATGTCTTATGTGGTGTCATGGATGTTTTCATTCTTTCTTTCCTTACTACAATTGATTATGCTTTGGTAATTGGATGGCTAATGTTTAAATGGTTTAATGGAATACTGATTCCCCCCTCCTAGTATTCTGAGTGTTCAACAATTGATATCAGATCTTGGTTCCTAGGAAGGAGATTGACCGCTTTGGAAGATATTGGAGATAGAACACATGGCTGATAGGAAGTTTCCTATTCCTCTAAAAAAGATTCCTGGTATTGGATTCACAAAAGAAGATTGCATGCTTGACAAGGATGGAGAACTCAAAGTTGCTCTTGAAGATCTTGGCAAAGTTGAAGGTGAAAACAAAGATCTAAAGGAGAATGTTAAAGAAGCAAATGAATGCATCATAAATTGAGAGATCAAATCAACAAGTTTAGAGAAAGGCATAAGGAAGTCAATGAACAATTGAAGCAAGCAAATGAAAACATCATCAGACTAAAAGTGCAAGTTGAAGAAAAGAAAAGAGTTGAGGAATGTCTGAATGCAGTAGTGAAAAGTAAATATAATGAATGCAGGAGGCTTGAACAAGAAGTGGTAAACTTGTGATAAGATCTGGAGAAAGCAAAAAGTCATGAAGATAAATTCAAGACAAGTTCTAAAATGCTTGATGAGTTGATTGTAGGTCAGAAAGCATCCAAAGACAAAGGTGGTTTGGGACTTGAAAAAGGTGAAAGCTCAAAAGCGGATCAGACACCTAATGCAGAAAAGAAGATCAATGAACCAAAGAAGACTAAAGAAAAGAAGAACAATGGCAAGATCCAGAATCAAAGAAATAATGCTAGAAGACCTCTAGTCAGATAACCAAATGCTCAAAGGTACCCATCTTTCAATGGTATTTTTTATTCTTGCAATAAATATGGACATAGAGAAATGGAATGTACAAGCAGAATGAATCTAAATGTTTCATCCTTTACTGGTTAATGCTTTACATGCATGAAATTTAGGCATAGAGCAAGTGAGTGCAAAATTTAAATGATGAATGCATATAACGATGGTAGAATGATTCAACCTTTCAATGGTTATTGTTATACATGCTATGGAATTGGACACAAGGCTAATCAATGCAGATCTATAATGAATGGAAGGAATGTTGTTCAAAAGAATGTTGTATGTCACAATTTCAATAGACCTAGACATATTGCTAAGCTTTACAAAAGCAAAAACAGAAGGAAGGATAATCTGGTAAAAAGGAATGAACCAGTCAAAAAGATTGACACAATTAAAGTAAAGAAGGAAATGGAAAATATTTGGAGAAAGAAGGAAGAGATAGAAGAAAAGGGAAAATTTGTACCATCCTTCGATGTAGATGATTCCTTTGGAAACTAAGCCTAGAGCTATGGCTTAGGGAGAGCATTAATGCATATCTTTGTCCCTCACCAAAAAACTCTTGTTGTTGCTTGAGCGTGAAGATATGAGATGAAGACCAACATGCTAGATCCATTGGTGAAGACTATAGAAGAAAATATTGCAATGCGGAAGATTACGAAGCTACAAAAGGTAATGTGCATTCAATTTTAGGGTTGCCAACTTTATGAGTTGAAGCATTTATTACTAAATTAGGTCAAATCAAAGAGTTAAAAGAATATTCACTAAAGAAAATTCATTTCACGAAAAGCATTCAAAGGAGAATAGAGCAGTGAAAAGAGAATTTGAAGAGTTCAAAGTTGTAGAGCATCAAAACCCTAATTCAATGAACAAGTTAAAAAGGTATTTAACAAATCTTGTGTGCACTAACTTTTAAAATTTGTGTTTGAAATCAGTTTGAATACATTTTGCAATCACTACTCCAAAAGTTGTAGAAGTTGTAGAGAAAACCCAACCCAAGTTCAAGAGATATCCCACTAGAGCCATAAAAGATGACACCAGTGCTCCGAAACATAATGCAAAAGAACTATACACTGATAATGCTCAACATGAGTAAGACATGCATGAAGAATATGTAATAGATAATACCCCTCTAGAAGTGGAGGATATGTCAAATAAGAATGAAGAAGAGGCAATGATCAGAGAAGACACTGTGAAGGAAACTGTCACAACCACTCCTTCGATACAAAATATTGAAGTTCCTCCTCTAGTAAACACAAATAACACTATTGAGGAAGTGGATGCAAATAAAGTTAAGGTTGAAGAAGAGAAAAGTGAAGAACAAGAAGAGAAAATTGATGAAGAAGAAGCATGAGAAAGAAGAAGAAGACAAAAATGTGGATGCATCCAGAGATGAATAAAAAGACTAATTAGTTGACCCCGGTACAACATATGACAAAGGAAAGGCTGTAGAGGTGACAAAGACTCTTGGTGAATCTTTCAGCTCCTTTGGAGATTCTCTAAGAAATATCTTAAGTGTTCAACCTATTTTCCAGCTAGCTGTGTCTTCACAACTGTTGCAATTGCCTATGAGTCAAGGAAATGTAGATCTAAACAAGATTTCTTCTATTCACAAGCTACAACTAGGAGACTTATTTCACACATCTTCTAGAAAGGAGATAATTGATTCACATCAAAGGCGCAAAGAACTAATGGATGGGGCAGTGAAGGCATTACATGAGATCATACCCAAAACAAGCATAGACACATCTATCTCTGGTATGGATAATCTCAAACTTTTGATTGATTCTTTCAAGACATATGCATCCAATGTAAAAGTAGAGGCATAGAAGGAAGTGGAGAAGAGGATGAGTGATAAAAGATGTTGGAAATAACAGAGAAATGTGTTGCTACACATAAGGAATTTTATGAATTGCTAAAGGATGCAAAAGCGTGTGTTGGTGAGGCGAAGGCACTATATCATTATAGCATGAAGTGGCCCAGAGCCACACCAAACATAAAGAAGGAAATGGACTCCATTGAGTCACAAATTAATGCAGCCTCCACTTCATATGAGCCAGCTACGGACCTCACCAGTGACACAAGGAGAAAAAATGAAGAACTTCTAAGACATTTTTCTAGCTACAAGAACAAAGAGAAACTATCATACTACAGTTTAAAGATGTGAGGGATCTAGTCAATTCCAAGCTTTTGCTAGTTTCCAAAGCACTCCTAAGTTTTGATAGAGAAAAGAAGTTGAATCTAGTACCTGCTCCATTGGAAGAAGGAGAAGAACTATTGTTGGAGTTTGAAACTTAGATTAGGCTGCTTGCAGGGGCCAAGTGAGAATGGGAAGGTGGTAGGCCATCCTAGGAAGATCTGGTGAAGAGGCTACAAGTTTCAACCACCTTTGGTTGACACATCTTTCATGCTTTTATGCTTCTTTTTTTTTTTTTTTTCAGATTCTTTGTATATGTGTGAACATATAAAGTTGTGTTTCATTATCTTTTGCTTCGGTACATGGCTCAGGGGGATTCAATTATCTTCCCCAACTATGTATATATGACTACATCACTTAGGGGAAGTTCTGATAATGAATGAGAACAATGTACATAGGCGCCCATTGCCCTTGATGTCAAAGGGGGAGTTTTGGCAAACATTTTTGGCATGTTGCCATCAATGACAAAGGGGGAGATTGTTGGAAGTATGAGGAGATTGGCATTGATGATGCTAGTTGGAAACATGAGCATGGAGAATGTACATAACAATGTATTATAGTGTTTTCATCGATGACAACATTGTTGTGGACTATTTGATTAATTCTAACATGTTTTGAGGTGTTGAGGAAGTCATTTGCACAAGAATGAAAAATTGACTAAGTGTCAGAAGTACCAGTTCAAGGTTACAATGTATCAATTTTTGGGTCCACACCACTCCGTAAATGAAGATTTTGCTCGGCGATTCTAACATAATTTTTGTGGTTGTTAGAAGATTCTAAATCCAAGAATTCATATTGTTTGGTGAAATATTTTGGGAGATATGAATGACAGAGTTCGGTCTGGCACAATACAATAATTTTACTTAGTGCTTATATAACATTGCATGATCAGTCACTTAAGTTAGAAAATTGAATCAAAATTGCATCTCAAATTAGGTATTTTTGCTTGATATTTAAAGTATCATTTCACACTTGCATTTAGATATGATTTACCATAAATCTGAAACTGTAACTACCTATTTGCAACCAAAATCAGGAAACATAAACATTAACTCAAAAATCTGTAATTTAATTTTTCAAAACCTTGATAGAAGACCCATTCGCCCATGGGTGAATGAGTCCTTGGTCAAACCTATTTTTGAAATTTTTGTTACTAAAAACCCTTTGTTTGCATTATGTGTTTCTGCATTCAGCTCTTTGTTTCGATTTCTAGAATTTCTATTTTTTGCAATCATTTACAATAAGGTTAATTGATCAATTCAAGTGCATTTCAAACATAAATTGGAATTACAAGATACCATTTTCAGGTTTTTGCATAGTATAAATTAGAAAATTATCTTGTTTAAAATATGGAAATTGTTCTCTTTTACATACTTGCATTGCACTTTCTATTTTTGGGTGTTTGTTGCATTTATCTAGTGCCTATTTTCTATTTTGGGTGCACCTTAAGTTTGGTGAAACTTGTATGAGCTTCACAACCTCGTGTCCTATTTCCAATACTCTAGTGAGATATAGCTCTAGACTCATGCCATCCCACGCTAGCACATACATCGTGGATCTTGAGTTCTATATCTCTTTCACTCATAGTGTTGACACTAGTCAACCCATCATGGACCATACCCTTGAAACTTCATTTCCTATGACCTATTTACCAACAAATAATGTTACTAATGTTGAATCAATGGTTGTTAATGCCCCTCAATAGAACCTAAGAAAAATGGATGAAGAATTAGACAAATTACCAAACTTTATGAGTTATGAATACATTGTTGGTACTATGACTCCTGTCATAGATAACATGAGGAGAATGATTGATAATGAACTAGGAATAGATGTTGTGTGTAGCCTATCTCATATCATTGATAAACATGTCCTTACAATGATTAGTTTTTCTCAAACTTTGGGGTATACTCAAAGTCAAGGTTGAAATCCAATTCCCCCTTCCACAACTATGATCTCCATTCTGACATACACTAATCTAATTGTTACTACAACCATACAACCCACTAGCAATGTCAATACTACCTTAGGTATTTCCACTAGGAATCCCTATTGGTCTGTGGCGACTAATCATGCTATACTGTATAGCCCATGGTATACTGTACATCCTGGCCCCCTAATCATGCTATACTGTGATCACCGAAAAAGGGAAAAATCAATGAAAAAGGAAAAATCCGATTTTGTAGAACCCTAAAATTTGGAAGCTTCTAAGCTTGGTAAAAAGGGGGTTCGGATGGGTATTTCAGTATGATGAAAAACGCGATTATTCGCAAGATTGTAATAGGGGTTTTTCACTGGATAATAAAAGTATTGGATGGCTGCGGTTTGGTGGATGTAGCCCAGATTGGGTGAACCACCTTAAATTCTGTGTTATGATTTATTCTGTGAATGTTTTAGTTTCTCTGTTTTATTATTAAATCTACATTTAATTGTTAGATCTGCCATCTCTAACCCTAACAATCCCTTTATATTTGTGTAATCAAATCTCATATTTCCTAACTCATCTTCCCTCACAAACTTACAATTCACTTGTCCTTCACACACATATACACGTGCACCTTATTCACCTCCATCTCATAATGCAAACAATGATCCCATCCTTAACCAACTCTTGCAAATTGTTTCATCCCTCCAACAACAAGTTGCTACATTGAACCAAAATCAAAATGGCCAACCTTCACAATATGTCAAAAGAAACCCATTATCCTTGGAGATATTAAGAACACAATGCCACAAGGCATACAGATTCCCAGATTTGAGAAATATGGTGGGAAAAGAGATCTTGTTAGCCATGTTTCCACATACACATCCTTATGTAGTGACTTCATTTTTTAGGCTAAAATCTTGGCTAAACTCTTCCCTAGATCCTTGAAAGTCACTGCCTTGGAATGGTTTTGTTCCTTATTGAATAACTCAATACATTCATTTAATGAACTTGTTTCAATGATTTTCTTAATCATTTCCAAGTGCACATGGGTCATGTTGTCATTTCATGCCCCCCTTTGATGACCCATCACTTATATCTGATCTAAGTGATCTTCCATGGGTCATCTTGCATGTGTTTTCCCTGAAGGTTCCTAAATTTTGTTGTCCCAAAATTTTGGGTTTTCGGGCTGTCTCTTACTTGCTTACTTCATGCCTTCTCCATCGCTCCCTTCCTTCCCCTTTTTCTTCTAAGATTTTCAGGTGTCGGCCTTCAACCTTACCCTTTACTTTCTACCAATCCCTCAAGGTAAGCCTTCGGCCTTACCTCCACCACCTGAAGCTCGATAAGGTTTATTTTGGCTAAGTCTTTTGTCTTGTCGGACTTTGGCCTTCCCTCTTTCCTCTTCCATCCTTTCCCTTTCTTCTATCAGACTTTGTGCTTACATATTACATCTTACCTTCTTTACTTTGCAAGGCGTAAGCATTTGATCCAACCTCCGACTGTCTGAGATATGACCTTCAAAGTTGCTTTCTTTTCGCCCTTCTCCTTCCATCTCTTCTCCCCACCGATCTCTTGATCCAAGAATTTAACTAAGTGTTGGATGCTTTGGGCTTCAGGGATGTGACTTCCTCCTTACCTCCAAACCTCCGACCTCTGACAGTTTGAGGTTCGCCGCTTGACACTTCTTTTCCTCTTCACGCTTTCCTCCTTTCTTCTAAGCATAAGGCATGTTGTAGGCCTAATTCTCGAGGCACGATATGAAGGCTCCTCATCAAAGAGAAAGATTAATATTGGAGTGAGATGAAATGTGGTCCCTCTGATATTTCGATGGAGCTGTATCGAGGAGACAATGTAATATCAGGGGGAGTTGTTTTGCGGTCCCTTTGACATTTCGATGGAAGGCAAGATCTCTTCATCAGAGAGAAAGATGTATATTGACGGGACCTTGATGCTTGTCCCTTCGACATTTCGACATGATGCATTTTCGGGGCTCAAAACCATTTTTTTCAAAGGCTTGTAGAAGGTTCTTTTTGGGCTCGACACCTTGACGATCCACAAATTGGTGTATTTTTCTTCACATTGCCATTAATGTGCACCAACCCTCCAGCTACCAGGCACAATTTGTAGGGTTTAAGGATGACTTTAATGTATTTTGGTGACTTCTCTTGGTGGATTTGTGGGTGCCATGCCCATTCATTTCTCCTAATCGTCCTCTTTGACCATTCCCATACCTATTTTGCAAATTTTGTGGAGGATCTTCATGACTTTTTTTTGCAAATCTTCATGCCAGGTGGATGGCATGTTGGTTTCGTTTTCTCCAGGATCCTCTTGGCGTGACTTTCACAATAATAGGTATGGCGACCATGCTTGATCTGGGCATGAATTACTTGAATAGATCTTAGGGTTTCTTTGATCAAATTTGTAACCCTAGTTGGGTTAGGGTTAGTTATTGTTCATCCCAGTTATGCTTAAACTATAAAGGCAACTCTTGTATATTTTTTGGGGGTTCTTCCTCTGGATCCTCTAGGGTTTTTCTTTTGCATATTGTATTTTACACTCTGCCATTGTAAAGATTGGCTATATGCCTTTGTGTTAATGAAGATGATCATTATTGTTGGTTCTCTCCTCTTTTATGTATGAGTAAGTTAAATAATACCTTCATATTAGAGTGTTTGTTTGCATTTTTATGTATGCATGTCATGTTAAATTTTTTGCAACTGTTGTGCTGAGAAATTCTCCTTCCTTCCAACACTCTATCAAACCCTAACCTCCATGTTTACCTCTAAAATTGACCAAATAGAGAGCTGTGTGAGTCCTTTGGTCCCCTTCTTCAATGTATTGTGCAGTCTAAGTCAAGAAGAAGTGACCTTTCCATCTTGGTACATCACCTTCATTTTCCCTTTCATGTTCTCCTTCTCCCCTTTTCCTTGTGAGTTGTTAGTGATAAGTTTTCATGTGTTGGGTTGGACCAACACATTGCACTGGGATTGAAAAAGGAAGCCGACCTTCGTCAGAGATTCAACCTCATACACACAAAGGTACCACACCTTGAGGTCATTTCCATTGTGTCATTGGAATGCTGAGCTTCGTGCTTAGTAGGGTGCAATTTAATGTGACAACAAGTCCCAAGATGAACTTAGTAGATTTAATGAAATGCAAGAAAAAAGATGATGAAAATGTCATTGACTTTATCACCTATTATCAATTGCTTTACTCATAAATCAACATTAGGATTCTCGATCCCAACCTTTAATGAATTTTCATTGAGAATTTTCAAAATAAGCTTCGAGATAAGATTGGGATGATGAAATTTCCCTCCTTCACACAATTGTGTACAACCCTTTGTGATTACCAAAACTCGGTTAGTAGTTGTGAAGTGAAAACTCCCACTAATCGTCCTGAAAAATCCAAATCCACACCTCAAACCAACTACCAATCATTCAAGAAACCAAATAAGGGATTTATACAACTCAATTCTCCTGAACCAACTCAACATGTTGACCCTCAAGTGGCTGCTATAAAGATGAAAAATCCATATACATTTGGGGAGAGGAGTAGACAATTTATCCCTCTACCTGATACCCTTCATTCCATCATGTTACAGCTCTTAAACAAGAACTTAATTTCCTTACCTCTTGTTAGAGCTCTTGATCCTACTAAGTCTTTACCTCCAAATTGTAAACAAAATGCCTTTTCCCATTATCATTGATAAAATGGACAAGATACAAAACATTGTAAGCATTTGTGCAAGACCTCATTGATTCTAATCACATTCAAATTAGTGGTGTTAATGATCAAGGTAATAAGTCCATTGCCCCTCCCAACCAAAATTTGCAAATCTTTACCAATCCTATGCCAAATCATAACATCTCCTTTGTCAAAGCTAGTGAAACCAAGAATGATGTGATGAATGTGGACATGAATATAATGAAAATTTGAATGATAATGAGTAAAATCCTATGGATAGTATGATTGGAATCATTGAAGTTCAACCTCATAAGGGCCTAACCAATTTGTCCCTTGACATTGCTTTCTCACAAACTGAAATACTTAAAATGCACCTTATGGTCCTCCTTACATTGCCGAAAGAATCGATGACAAACCAACTAATGGGATACTAATTGATCTTGTTTGTGTAGAGAATGTGATCACTGAAGAATTCTTGTTTGTGCATGAACTTTATCAAGATACTCATGAACAACTGAAAGCATGGATCAAAACACATAATGGTTTTGCTTGCCATACGATAGGTTCGATAGCTCTTCCTCTACAAGTTGGACTGAAACAATTGAATGTCTCATTCCCCATCATCCCGACATAGGATCAATTTCATGTGAAGTTAGGCTACCCATGGCTATGCGCCATGAAAGTCATTTCGTCGGTCATCCAAAAATGCTTAAAGTTTCCCTTTAACAATCAAATCTTTATTGTGCACCATAGTGGCTTTAATCGTGTGTCTTCCCATGGAAATTTCTCATTGGATTTCTTTTGGCCCAAACCTATGAAACCTATTAGGCCTCACAAGGACTTCTTTTTCAAATCTTATCAGAATTTTAAGGCAAAGCGCATAGCAAAATTATCCCTTAGCAATATGCCTCAACCCACAATTGAGCCTTCCATAATTAATGAGACCATGCTTGAACCAAAAGCCCTTCCAAGAAACCAAGACCAAACCATGGCAAATCCTTCACCCATTTCCTACAAGAGACCAAGAGATAATCAAATAAGTCCCATTGTGCCTCCTAAAATCAAACAAGTTTACAAATTTAAAGAGAAAGTGGTTGAAAAAACTCCCATGGTTCCTTCTGTTCCTCCCTTGAGGGAAGAAAAGAAACCTATGGTTGATAAACCCACTCTTACACAATCACAACTCAAAAAATGAACAAAAAGAAATCGAAATGCTAGAGAGTGTAGGCGTAAACGTCATCCTATTACTCGTTAGTTACAAGCAAAGAATGAATCAACAACTAAACATCAAACAAAAACTCAAGAAATGCATGATAATTCTCCACCTTCACTGCAACAAGAAAATCTTATATCTCGATACCACAACAAGAACAAGCACCTTCGATGGATATTATCATTAAACCTCCTATTGTGATTAACTTGGATGATGATGATGATGAGACTGCTAAAATTGATGAAGAAGTGCACAATGAGTTGAATTTATTATTTTCCTCTTCCATAAGATTAAATGATATCAACCATGACGATCCTCCTAAAAAGAGTGAATCACCACGTGTTGAACTTGGTGATGTTCCTAGTACAACACTTGTCATTGTCCCTTTGGCTAGTTATCTACTTTTCGCATACGATGAACAATATTGGGATGTAGATGACTTGCTATAGGTTGGCTCACATGTGCCTTACTAGTCTTTTCTTTGTTTTCTTTTCATGTTATTTTTGTGTGATTGCATGTGCGTAATGTGATCCCCCATATCGTTCTATTTGACATGTATTTATGTTCATTCCTCTATTTGTATCTACACTCTTCTATATGTTGTAAACCTTTATCTTTTCTCTTGTCTTGTGTTTTGCTTTTGGGGATGACACAAGGTGTCAAGACATTTAGGTCTCTTCCATGTTGACCCAAAAAGCTTTTCTTTTTTTTCACTCTCTATGTGTCATTCTTCTAGTTCTACAAGTATTTGGGGAATGATGATAATTTAGAGCTCGAATATATCACTGTAGCAAAGACATACGCTGACCCTAAATTCATGGATACCTTATGTTTTTGGGATTTCATTTGGGGGAAACCTCTCTTCATGATGCAACTTCATTTGGAAACATATGCTTGAAATAAGAATTTCCAAGTGAGCTCTCATGTCTTCTTTATTGTTTAGCATTTATCATTTTCTACTTTAATTCAATTGCTCATAGCATGGTGTTTAGTAATTTTTTTAAAGTGGGGGCATACATTGGAATTATCATTTTCTATAACTTATGTTTCTGAGTGTGGTATTCTTACTTCATGTGATGTGTCTTCCTCTTGGTGGTGTCATTGGGTTTTATGTCCTTCAAGATTGTGACCTTTCTGAGCATATGACATTCCTCTTAGTGGTAATGTTATAGAGTGCATTCCCTAAGTTGTGAATCTTTTATCCTCGACTAGTCCTCTCTTGGAGATATTAGGCACGATTTCCCCTAAGGTGAGACCTTTCATGAACTAAGCAAAACCCCTTTGAATATCTTATTACATTTATCAAGGCCACCAAGCATAACACAACTTGCTTACCAGTGGAGCCTTTACCCTTTTCCAAGGCCACCAAACATAACACACCTTGCTTACCAGTGGAGCCTTTTTTATGAGTGCCTAGCATAACACAACTTGCTAGCCTTGTGACCATCTTTGCGGTGCCTTATCAAAGTTATCAAGAGGTATAACTTCGGTATGGTTAGCTAGCCACTTCTTGGGGCTCACCTAGTGGACAACAAATTTCACTAGCCCGTGTGAGCGCATCGTTGGTTTGCATAGTGGACAATAGGATTCACTTGTAAACGTTTTGGGACAAACAACTAAGGCTTGATCCACATCGAGTTGGACAAACAATCGTGATCCACCCCTTTCTTTTTCTTTTTCCTTTCTTTATTTTAGTCTTTAACATTGTACGTGATTGAGTATCTTGTCATTGCTAATGTATATTTAACAAAGGTATGTGTCTCTTTGCGACTTTGTTGGTTTACTGTGAGATCTTAGATTTTGGGGGCTTGACCATCCTTCTTGACCTTTGCCATCTTATCTTTCCAACAATTGTACAATTAGACCTCTCTTGATTGTCTACTTTAGTGTGAGTTTGACGGAAGGTCATCCTCTCATTAAAATGGGGGCTATATGTAGTGTAGAAAAATGTAGTCCTTTACATTTTCACACTTTGTTTGGGTCCCCTCAATTAAATTGGACTTAATTATGCATTAATATGCCCTATTCTGCATCTGCAAGCCTAATAAATTACATTTTTTGAAAGGAAAACTCGACAACAATTAATGCCAACACATAATACTTTACATTGAGCAATGTGTGTTCCAGGAATAGGGACCTGGGACCCATTCGCCCATGGGCGAATGGGTCCTCCCTAGGCCTCTGAACCCAAATTTAAAATATGTTTTTGGAGGTATTTTAATGTCCCCGAATTCAAATTTCAATGTCAACTTGTAATGTTTAATTTTCAGGAAATTAAGGATACATACCTATAAATACAAGGTTATTTCATCAATTCAAATCATATAAATTCAAGTGAGTGAAAAACATAACAAAGATTATGATCAAAGGCATTCAAGTGAGTGAAAAACATAGCAAAGATTATGATCAAAGGCATTCAAGAGCAAATTTATCAGTGATTTATTGTGTCAATCAAGATCTCAAACATCACGTCAAAGTCTTTTGCAATCATGCATGTTTTCAGAGCTAACATTGTGATGTAGGTTTCAAAGATTCAAGTCATATTTCAAGCATTAAGATCCACATCCATTGAAGCCATCTCATGCAAGATAAAGCTCAAAATTTCAAACTTCTAAAGGTTTATTCAAGGGTTTGGTGAGTTACAACATAGCATTATTCATTCATCATTCATTTTGAATATTAACATTATTTCAATTCAAGGTTTAATTACCAAAATGAGGTTTGACCAAGGCAAACCCCCCTTCACCAAAAACAAACAAATTTTCCCTCTTGTGTTTGTGTTGCAGATCTTAGGTTGAAGAAGGATTGAAGGTCTCTTAAAGAGCAAGATTGGAAAAGTTGTCAAAGTTGTCATCAATTCACGAATCTCACCTACAAATCTTATTTTCATATTTATGACACTGGAACCCATATCAAACAAAAGCTATAGACTAATATTAGAGGCTCTCGAAAGTTGGTTGAAACCTCTATATAAAGACCCATTTGACTATAGGTGAATGAGTCCCAATTAGCCTCCCCAATTTGCATTTTGGTGACATGTACACATCACTTTCCCAAAATAACAAAGTGAGATGCCATTTTCCATGGGGGCACATCATTAATATACTGGATAGTAAATACGAACACTAGGAATATAATGTGTCCAACACCCAATCCCCACACTCCTCATTTACATTCCCAAAATAACAAATATCAGTTTATCAATTTTCATAATTAAATTACATCGAGCTAATAATTTATTTAGCAAACACCTAAAATCAAAGGTGACTGAATAATATAAGGGCTAGTCCCCTCCTCAAGGGCATTAATATAATCATAATTCTTGGCCTTCTCATGACTCTCACAGATCTTCTCAGTTACAATGAAGATCTTGAGGATGATCCCAACACTTTCGTTAGCCCTTTAATACCTTATAACCCTATGGTTGGGATGATGCTAATAGACAAAATGATTAATTTCCTAATTTAATTGTATAACTATTTCTCTTATAAAAATGATAACTAAATTATATTCAAAAGAAACAAACAAATAAATGTTGCTAATTAAAAACTAGGATTTCAAATAATTTTAATATTAAATCTTGAAATAAATAGTTATAGCCTAAAGGAAGCAAAACATTATGATTTCCCATGATATGATTGAATCCCACGTACCTACTCTGACTAGTTTTTCTCTTCAAGAAACCTCCACCCCTATCCCTATGGGTTTCCTAGCTCCCAAGAAAAGCTAAAAGAAAAAAAGAAGAAAAAGATAGTTAACCTTATACACCACCCTCTACAAAAGCATAAAAAACTAGAAATGATGACGAGTATTGTCATCTTTCCCATTGTAGTTACATCAAATCAGATACTAGACGCTTGGAGACAATAATGATAGATGCTTCCCAAAATAGTAAACATAGCAAATAAATAAAAAAAATAAAAAAATAAAAATAATGGAGCAGCTACCAACCTTCACGTGTAAGGAGATGAGGATGAAATTGAAATCCACGTGAACGGCCGATTGGCGAGGTAAATGGACGAGTTGCCGCCCATGTGGTAAGTCCAACGTCTATTAAAAAATAAATAAAAATAATATTTGAATGCTGCATGACCGTCCGATAGGAGAACGTCGAGCGGCCAAGATGTGGCCACGTCACAACAGATTCTCTTAGTTTTCGCTTGCTTCGTACAATCATTTCAGGCCGCCGGCAGGACTGACAAAAATCACGCGGATATAGCCGTCCGTAAATTCTCGGCGGACAGCTGTCAGCCGCGTCGGAGTTTCCAGCCGGTAACGACGGTGCAGGAAAACGACGGGCGCGGATACCGCGGGTTCGGCGACCTGCTCTTATCGTGGTGGCCCGTCATTCCGTACCCCATACTGTGGACCTCCCCAGGCTCGGGTCCGAGCCACTAGCCTCGAGTCTCCAGAACATCCGAGCCCGAGGACTATAAATGAAAGCGCTCTGGTAGAGAGAAAAATGGTATTTCTCTGTGAATCAGGAATTAAAGATTTTGGAAGTCTCTGAATACAGGTCTTAATTTTGGGGAAATTTGTTAGAAGGAGCTGAAATTGTTCTAAAGGTATGGTATTCTTGCCGTTCTTGCTGCTAAAATATGAGAATTTGGTGGAATCCTCTACTAACCTACGGAGATTTTAGTGGGGAATCTTTTTTTTTTTTTAAATTTTTGAGGTTGGGGTTTCAAGTTTATTGTTGCGTTTTTGTAGCAATCTGGTTGGCTGGAGCCTGCTTTAGGTTTTTGTTCTTGTTTTTTGTGGAGTGTTGCAGTCATGGCCGATCTGCTACACCTTGTGAAATAATGTATTCTATTTCGTTCTCAAGGTACAGGGAGGTCGCAGGTTTGACTCTGGATCGAGAATCTTTGATGTGCTAGCACGATGGCAATTGCATCGCGAGAAAATGGAAGTTCCACGCTGAATCCTAACGCGCCGTTGTTTATTCCGCTGGCATACCAGCAGGTGGAAGATTTCTCACCCGAATGGTGGAAGCTCGTACAGTCATCGCCGTGGTTTCGTGATTACTGGCTCCGCGAACGCTACGAGATGTTCGAGGAGGTGGAATGCTTTGCAGATCTGTTTCCTGAAACCCTAGAAGATGAGTTTTCCGAGCTCGAGGAGGAGCTTTTGCTCTGCTCTGCGGAGGATGACGAAGAGTTTTTCGATGGATTAGACTCTGACGTGACGCAACATGAAACAGGTAACAAATTATGAGGTTCTGAAGCGAGGAGTATAATACGCGTTTTAGATAATGAAACCCTAACTTTTTTCCTTGTGTTATTCTTGTTTTAACAGACAGCAAAAAGGAGGAGCTTGTGGCGCTCAAGTCTCTGGGCAACGGAAAGCCCTGCAAGCCAAAATACGAGGTGAAATGCCCGGAGAAGCCTCCGCAGATTGTAAATGTCAAGTCCAGTCCTCGCAGGATCCAGCAGCCCAGGTAGATGGTAAAATTCGTCTGTTTCACGGTCACACGGTAGCTGAGAAATGTTTAGTCATGGTCACGGTCACATGGGGGTTGTTTCCGATCAATGTGCACGGGAAAGTTGCTTTAATTGTCTTGTCGTTGTATAGAGGAGGCCGGCGGGAAGAATGGGAAAAGTGTTGCCTGCGACCTCTTGTACCAATTTGGTTTAATGTGTCATTTTCTGCCTTACGCCACGGTCGTATGTAATTTGTTTTTGTATAGCGTATGTGTAGGTCATTTAAAAAAATACCCCACATGTAACAGGCTGATTACCAAAGTTTCCAAGTCAAAAGAAAGAAAAACAAACAAACAAAAATTTGTTACTTATCCTTGCATATAGATTTGGTAGCTGATCGTTATCTTAGCCTCTTTGTTTGTTACTTAGCGAATCTTCATTTTTATAATTAAGTAGGCAAGGCTTATCCAGCACTCTTCGCACATTTGACTATACTTCTTAATTAAATGAAATATAATATAATAAGGAATGTAAAGTGTTCACCCGGAACAAATTTCCTTAACATTATCTGACGCGAAGAATAAATTTTTTAAATACTATTCACAGGACTATACAATTTTTGTTGATGAGCTATAATAAAGCGTCAGTGAACGCACCCATTAGATATGGTGCGAGTCTGTGAACATGGAAGTGTTTCGGTCAACACACAGTTTAGATATGAAGAATGTCTGCGAACATGAAAGTGTTTCAGCCAACACACGCATTCGATGCAGGCTGCTCAGTTACTTTCAACGAATTGAGTTATCATTTTGATGATGGATTTTCACGTGGAAATTGATTGAAAAATGTGAAGCACTTATTAGATGACGGAGGTACTTATTTCGTCCAACTTAGAGATGGGGTTTTTGAATTAGTCATAACAATTTTTCTTATTTTTTAATGATGGGTTCTTAACATAGTTCCACGGAGTTCCTTGACGGAGGACGTTGGGATGGTGAGACAGGTTTCGGGAATGGAGAAAGAAGGGCCCAGGTTTGGGGCACTGGCTATCCAGCCCCAGGAATGCACCGGGGCTGGCATGGCCATGCATCATGCAGCATCCACAATAGGCGGCGACTACTGACTGATGGTACTGCAAAATTGCTGACAATTTTTACCTTACAAAATATGGCGGAGATTTTTACCTTGTAAATTTTTTTAGGGTGTGTATAGTGATAAATTATTAGGGAGATGGTCTAGTAGTGGTCCACCCTAACTTTGCGCTTCTAATTATTCTACGTTGAAATTTCAAATCACTCCCAATTTTTTACAGCAGCTTACTTGGCAAGTTCTCTGCTTATAACTAAGGTTTCAGGGCCACATCATCAAAATATGATGCCACATCAGCATGTGTTTTTGTCAAGGTGTCCAAAAAGGCCCCAAAAAATAGTGAACAATTCTCGTGCATTACATCATGAGTAGTTGAGCGCTGATGTGGTATCACATGATTGGTTGCTTTTTAGATCAAAAGCATACATTTTGTTTAATTATGGGTAGTCAAATCACAACTATTGGACATTGTATAAACGACTATTGGGTATTATATGTACGATTGGGTGCACGACTATTGGACCCCGCACGACTATTTATGGGCGTACATGCACTCCAAAGGTAATTTATTAAATTTAAATTCTCCCTGTTGATGGAAAAAAAAGAACGGAAGTATTTATTAAACTTATTTCACGGAAAACTCTAAGTGGCGTGAAAAATATAGTTTATGTATTTTTTTTAATTTATATATTATTAAATAAAATAAATAATCTATGTTCTTTTTGAAATATTTTTTTAAAAAATTAACTTTTTAACATTTAAAAATAAATAAATTTAAATCAATTTTATATTTATTAATATATTTAAATACATGTAATAAATTAAATTATTAAAAAAAGATATTTTTATAATAAACATAATATGTATAAAAGATTTTTATTTTTTAAAATTTAAATGATATATTTATAATTCATATAAATTAATAATTTAGAGTTACATTTAATTTTGTCAATTAATATATTTTGATATTAATGTTAAATTTTGAGTAAATAGAATAAATAGGGGATATTTTATTTTATAATTAGAAATGATTGTTTTTGATAATATAAACAATTAACTTGCATTATCAATATAATAACAAAAAAAAGGATGTCTAAAAATAATAATTATAATAAAAATGTTGAATTCAAAAGCCTAAAATACCACTAAATTACACTTGCATGCTTCCATTTCAAATAAAACTTAAAATAGTCAATTGTTAACAAAAATAAAAATAAAAATTCTTTTAATTTATACATTATTAAATAAAATAAATGATTTTTTTTTTAATTTTTAAAAATAATTTCAAATATTTAAAAAAATAAATAATTTTTTAAATCAATTTTGTATTTATTAATATTGTTTAAATTCATGTAATAAATTAAATTATTAAAAAATGATATTTTTATAAGCATAAATAATATATGTATAAAATGATATATTTATAATTCAGTCTAAATTAATAATTTAAAGTTATGTTTATAAGTAAATAGAACATTAGAACATTTCCATTGGCTAAATTTATCTTTATCAAAGAACATTCATTCTCTAATTATAAAGATCACTCACAAGGATTGAGGCTAATATGTGAACACTATTTATACTTATTTAGAAGTAACATGAAGGAAATAAAAATAAAAAGAGATAGCTAGAGTAAGGATATGAAATTGTATTGTGATATCATTTAAATTCTATATTTGCATTCTTGTAATCCACCAACTAAGTCCTAGGATGTTGGAAGCTCATTGTGATAGATTGTAATTCATTCTTTAGTACAAATAAATAATTATTATATCATTATTTTGTTGTGTCATTTCATTGTTGTTTAATTGTGAATTGTATTTTTTTTTGCATGGTTGGACAATCCTTAATTAGATCCTCCATCCACAAGAGCATCAAGTTGAAACTTTCTTTTATGAATTATATTTTGTAGTGATAGGCTTATAGTCATTCCTATGTCTAAGGGAGCCTCTCCAATATTTTTTGCATTATATTTCACTAAGTGAAATCCCTGCTGCTTTTATGCTTATAGAGCTTTACTACTTTATTCTTAGATAGATTCTTTGACCCTTTTACTTTTACCATTTTAAAGAATTATGTGTTATTAATGCTATCATTGCATGCTTATTTCTATTTTGTAGGTTTGATTTTATCCACTCATTGTGAGGAAAAATTAAGAATTATCAACCATATTCATAACCTTTTTTAGGACATTGCTATCTTTAGAAATTTTTAAAAATATTAAATTTCCATGCTGAGTATTTGTTTTACTTTGACATGCATCTTTAAATTTGTTCACATGCACATGAAAGTGAATTAACATAATAGTAAATTTAACCTATAGCATCTTTAACTACATATTCCAATATTCAAGATTTGAGCTATGTATTATAATTTTTAAGCTTGCCACACATTTAAAATAATATTTTTCTAGAGGATTATGTCAAAATATTTCTCAAAATTAAAAATGAAATAAAATACTATTTTATTATTATAATAAATTTCAATAATAAGGTTAATGGAGAAATGAATTAGTTGTTAAATGTTTGTTTTTAGATCTACCTTGATATTTAGTTGCAAGTTTGTTGTCATTTGATCAATCATTAGTTTTTTTTTTAAAAATATTGTTAAAAGGTCACTCAAGTAAAGGAAAAATCATAATAACATTTTTTTCACAAAATTTATAAATAGATTAAATAAAACTTTCTATCAGTTATTCATAAAAACCTTCTTTTCATGTTGTTTGGAATTGGATTCATAAAAAAAATTTCAATCCTTGTTGATCTTAGTTAATTCTTAAAAAACATTAGAACATTTCCATTGACTAAATTTATCTTTATGAAATAACATTCATTCTCTAATTATAAATACATTAATTGAAAAAATTAAACATAACTTTAACTTATTAATTTAGATTGAATTATAAATATATCATTTTATACATATATTATTTATGCTTATAAAAGTATCAATTTTCAATAATTTAATTTATTACTTGCATTTAAACATATTAATAAATATAAAATTGATTTAAAAACTTATTTTTTTTATAAATATTTAAAATTATTTTTAAAAATTAAAAAAATATCATTTATTTTATTTAATAATGTATAAATTAAAAGAAATTGTAACAGTGGACTAGGTTTTATTTGAAATGTAAGCATGCAAGTGTAATTTAGTGGTATTTTAGGCTTTTGAATTCAACATTTTTATTATAATTATTATCTTTAGACATCCTTTTTTTTGTTATTATATTGATAATGCAAGTTAACCATTTATTTTATCAAAAATGAACATTTCTAATTATAAAATAAAACATCCCTATCTATTATATTTACTCAAAATTTAACACTAATATCAAAATATATTAATTGACAAAATTAAATGTAACTTTAAATTATTAATTTATACTGAATTATAAATATATCATTTAATTTTTTAAAAATAAAAATCTTTTATACATATATTATTTATTATAAAAATATCATTTTTTAATAATTTAATTTATTACATGTATTTAAATATATTAATAAATATAAAATTGATTTAAATTTATTTATTTTTAAATGTTAAAAAGTTATTTTTTAAAAAATTATTTCAAAAAGGACAGATTATTTATTTTATTTAATAATATATAAATTAAAAAAAATACATAAACTATATTTTTCACGCCACTTAGAATTTTCCGGTGAAATAAGTTAAATAAATACTTCCGTTCTTTTTCCGGAGAATTTAAATTTAATAAATTACCTTTGGAGTGCATGTATGTCCGTCGTATCACATTTCTTTCTGTGCTTGACAAGACATGGTACGTTTGACTGCAGGGACATGCGATGATGCATGGATGCAACATCCATGCCCCAGTGCATTCCTGGGGCTGGATAGACGCTGCCCAAGTTTGGGGACGGTGGTGAGGTGGGGAGAGGGTGGTGAAATACATATAGTATTTGAAAAATAGTTATAAAATTTTTTATAAGAATTTTTCATTTTGGAGACAACTAAGAGTCTCCTAGACAATTTGAGAACATTTGGATATCCTCCAAGTCTTAGCAGCATCTTGTCTTGGTGGGATTGGGGGTGTTTGGTGGTGGGATTGGGGGGTTGGGGTTTCTCGTGTGTCCTTGTTGAACATTGGATTTTTTACATTAATCTATTAGTTGTTGAAATTGTTTTAGCGAACACCGTTTAAATTTGGGCTACCTAGATTGATTTATTTGTGATGATGAATTTAGATTAAAAAAGTTTGATGGTTAGGTTGACCATTTGTGAGGTTGTTGAACAACTTGATAAGTGGTATCATTTTATTTTGACATACACTAATAAATATTTAGTGGTACCATTTTATTCTGACATACCATATAAATATTTATTTTCTATCTTTGCAATAAATGTTTTTTGTTTTTTTGATATAACAAGGGTGTCCCAATGGCCTAGCATCTTGTATCTTGGGTACCTGGGTGAGCTGGTGTGAGACTAGTCCCTTGCAGGTGAGATCTTCTGCCCGCAATAAGTTCCACCTCTTAAACCCAGGAGTGGAGTCGATCCCGAGACCAATGGGGAGCAAACTCATTGTCCAAACCATCCCTGCTACTTGTGTGGGCTCCTCTCATATAAATTTTATTAATCTATATTTTTTGGTATCAAATCAATTCATAAAAAATAAAGTTACAATGGATGGCATTAAACATATGTCCATGAGAACAGCAAGACATCAAAGAATTAAGACATATATATGACAACACAATTGCATGACATATATTACAAGAGCTGTCGAAATAGTCATTTAGACGTCAATGAGCAAAACCTTCTTATGACAAGATTTGCAACATGTTATAAGACCATAGGATACACCATAAACCACAGTATATTACACAACTAAAAAATAAATCTATATATTAAATCTATAAAACAGTTTGGACTTAGATGTCAAAGAGCAAAACCTTCCCATGACAAGGTTACATGTTATAAGACCATAAGAAAGACATAAACATCACAATATATTACACAACTGAATAATAAAACTATATCTAACCAAACCATCAATGTTACTACCTTAAAATTTATAATTTTTTTTCCCTTTATTATACTTTACCTCCCAATTTGCTTATATTTTTCCTTTATTATACTTTACCTCCCAATCTGCTTAGATTTCGCTTTGGATGCCGCTAAGTGCAACGATTTTAGTTGGTGTACGGGTTTATTGGTTTGCGTGCAGAAGGAGAATACCAAGTTTTAACTCCAACTTATTACGTGCAGAGGTGTAACGTACAGGAGGATGCAAATGTCGATTTCCTAATTTATTAGGACCATAAAGTGACAGCAAGGAGGACCATATAGATGTACTATTGTATGGAAAAAGTAATATATTTATATTATTTTTTATTTTAATAAAATGTTTTATCATTTGTGCCAAAAGTTTAAATATTTTAATTTAAATTTTCTTGTCTTTTTTATTATTAAACTGTAATGAGTCAATTGACTTTGAACATTCAAATTCAAATATTAGCATTCCTGTACTTTTCAATTAATTGTTGGGAGCTTGACTTATATATTATATTATGGTATTTAAAGATATTTAATGTGTATTTAATTTATCACACTTGATTAGAGCATATATTTAGATTTGTGATAACCTACCAAAGGAATTTGAGTTAGGAGAACCCATTTACCTTTCGAGTAAACAAACTCTTAAACGATGTCTCTAAACAACATTTTGAAGTATTTAGGTATTAGAAAGATAAAAGGTGTAGTTCTTTAGTTGTAGATTGTTCTTATTGTAATATAAAAATGTAATTATGCTAAACTTATGTTACATTAATTGAGTTGGGAAATGTCATTTAAAAATAGGAAATGCTAAGGAATATAAATTGAAAATGGATTACCAAAACAAAACATAAGTTGTAGAAAACTTGGAAAATGCTTTTGGCAGCTCTGTGCATGAATACTAATATGCCATGTTGTCAGCCTAGTTGTGTTTTGTCATCCAACTTGGGCACTAACATTTAGTGAAATTAAACAACTCAAGTTTTTGCCAAGAAATTATTCAATCTACAAACAACGTGGTAAATGCACACAACATAATATTTTGGAAACAATTAGAAATGTATAAAGTGTTAAAACCAATCTTGGCTATATTTTAAATGAAATACAAAAATGACCATAAAGAGAAAATAAAGAATATAAAATATTTTTGTGATCAATGGAGTTGAGAAATATCTATTTTGGGACAAAAAATTATTGAGATTGCTTAAGAGTTTAACAAGAATGGTTAAGCCCTTTGTTTGGTCTTTTAATTTTCATGTGAGTTAATGAAATGAGGGATATTGGAAATAAAGTGTGCTTGTAAATCTCTATATATATCTAGAGTCTAAAAACAACAAAAGTAAAGGTAAATATCTAAGTATTAAATATTAGGACTAAAGGATCAATACACTACTATGTATGGATTGATATAGGTGGTAGCTCTAACAGTGACGAAGGAAATAATGAATAATATACAATAATATAAGAAAAAAGATAAAATACAAGATGACAATAGAGGATGCTCACAAGGCAAAGGAGGTGCAATAAACCTTAGAATGTCACAAGGTGCTATAAAGTGGTCTAAAATACCATCAAGAGCCAAGGAGAGTTGTTGTCATGGAGAGCACAAGCTTGTGCTAAGTATCATAAAGTTGCATGAAAAAATGATAATTTTTTGGATGAATTAGAGGGAAGTCAAAAGTCAAAAGTCATCCAAAATACAAAGGTGACTTTTCAAAATACACATGTAAAACAAAGGTTACGAAGGAATATTTTAAAGTTGAAAGGCCATTGACAGGTTAGTAAAATGGATGTTGTATGACTATATAATAAAAGGATGATGGCATGTTCCATAGATGTGTACATGTTTTGCTATCATCAAGTACAACACACTTTAAGACATAATGGGATGAGAACTAAATATAACATAAACACAAGGGACATAGTTACACATGAAATAACACTAAACACAAAAAATAATGTTGACACTAGGAGAGGGTAAAAGACTAAGGCTAGGTTAAAATGATTTTAGAACATGCTATTGGAGTGGACACTAAAGCAAGGATAATTTGTCCCTACTATTTTCCAGGTAGTGGTCATTAAGCATGGATAATTTGTAGTGTCAAAATTGCAAGGTATACAAATTTTGACCTTACATTTTCACCATACTTCAACGAGCTGGTGTCACTAAGCAATATAGCTACATTTAAGTACTAAAATGAAAAATACAAGAAATAACATCATAAAAAGGATGCTAAAAAAGACATCAATCTCAATCAAGAAGGCTCATGCTCCTAGCTAAGAATTTACAAAACAAGACATTAGGCATACAAATATTGCAACACAAAAGTGTTGAAAAAATAAAAAATATTACAACATAAAGATGTTAGAAAATATAAAATCTACAAAACAACCACATTAGAACATCACAATTATACATGATGGCAATGAAAATACAAGAGAGGAAATCTTTTACAATGAGAAGAATGTAATGAATGAAGTATTTGATTAAAAAAGAATAATCTAATGCACAAAGAGAAAGAAAATGATTGATACAAATGAGCATACATGATTGAAGGTCTAGGTTACTCCGTCACTAGGAATGATGAGAATTAATGAATCACTTGTAGTTGTGTACATTTTTTTGTCGAGTGGTTTAGATGTTTGGTAAAATTTAGGATCACTTGAATTAGGGTGCTTTATTGCTAGGGGATCCATATAAAAATGTAGCTAAGATGAGTCACATGTAGTAATGCAATCTATGACTAAGTAGCTTATATGTAAAAACAATATTAGGGATTGAATGTGCTAATGTACTTTGTTGTTATGCAATTATAAGAAGGGTTGTAACGTCCAATAAATTTTTATATTTGGAACTATAATCTACTAATGTTGACTATGTGTGTTTGCATGTGTGAGTAGAATAAATGCCCCCTTATAATATTAGCATGCACTATATTGGAATATGTTAAGGTAGTGTGGAGGAGAGAAAGAGGAAATAGGTCCTTAGGAAGGACATATAACTCAAGTGTCAATGAGATGTTTTTGATTATAGGTAAAACAGGTTTTGAAGGGACTCAAAAACCTTAACAAAAGATACACTACTGAAAGTAGAACTAGCCAAAATAATCAGCCAAAAATAAGCAAGACATCAATAAAACAAACAACAAACAAAGATAACCTATTGTAAATTTTTAAGAATTTTAGCAGCCTCCAAGTCTTGTGATATTAAACACTCATACATCTCAACAACCTCAGACAAATATTTACTAGAAATATCCAAAGGTTTCTTAGCTTGACTATGAGTGTGGGTGCTTGGTACAATTCCAATAGTAGAGCCTTGTTTATCTTTCATCAAACCCCCATTAGCAGAAGCAACATTCTTCGTTAGACCAAACATCTCTCCACCAGTCTAATTTCTAGCATTCTTGTTAAGTAGGGTAAGACCTTTGGCATTATTGTGGCATCGATTCATTGACCCTAACCAGTTTATCAAGGTTCTCGTACACTTTCACAATATTCTCCTCCAACACCAAAATCTGAGTTTCAAAATCATTCTTCATGATCCCCACATCCTTGGCCACATCTTGGAGAATTTCAACATCTTATTATTCTCCTCTTGGATTCTGGACCCATCCTCTTTGGAGTTCTTGTTGTCATTCCTATTGAGAAGGGATCAAACTTTAACATTGATTTGGTTGATCTCAGTGAAGAACCATTTAAAAAATCTAAAATAATTGACAACACCATGCTTCACCAATCATAAAATATAAAAGATATCATCCCTATTATAGTTAAATACATTAAGATCTTCAATAAAGTAAAAAATGGGAGTACTTTGATTCTCCCATTGAATATTGTCCTCTAGAATCACTTTACCTTTTTCTTTACCATGGTCCTCATACACGTCCATCAACTTGATTCTAGGTTTAAGGACCCCCTTCACACCAGTAGATGGGGGCTCAAACTACCCATCCATCGCTCCAGGAGACTTACCATCCACATTACTTTCACCATCAGCCTCATAGGTCCCAAACTTCTTCTTAGCAGTAGAAGAGTGAACAAACTTCCCCATATCCTTCTTGCCCTCAACACTTCCTTTACCAAGCATAGAGCTCTTCCTTTTAAAAATAGGTGAGGGATATGAAACCTCCAAAGAACCCTCACCAATACCCTGAGTAGACTTCAAAATATTCCTCTTTGAGACAGGAGAAACCTCCTCTTCCTCATTACCTGTATGAGAACCCCCATACCATGAGAGCTAGGGTTTTTTCTTGGAGGATTTCTTTGTATTAGGCATAAATTTAGAGGGAGGTTCAAAGAAGACCTCCATTGAGTCCCCTTCGGTTCCCTCCTCCCAATCCACATCCTTTGACTCTCTCACCCATATCATAACTAGAAAGCTGCTTTCCATGCTTCACCAGACGAGGTTTAGACAACTTCTTGGGAGCATCAAGAAAACGAAGAGATTTGATATATTCCATGATTAACAATATGAGACCATGCAAGATTGGACTCCTAAAACTTGTCCTCTGATCCTTAATACCATTTTCCAAGGACACCAACAAGTAATAAGGGAAGGAAATTTAACGCTTATGCCTGAAATGATTTAACATGATAAAATGATACTTGAACAATGTCGAGAACCTGCCATCAAGAGAGAAGTACCGCATCATAGCCTTAGCAGTGTCCACCCAAATGGGCTTAATAAACAACTTGTCATAACCCCCGGGTGATCCCACAAAGCTAGTTTACAATTTATGGGAGATTATGATTTTTGCTAATATCACATATTTTTAGAAAATATAATGATTTAAGCCTTAAAAAGTTCCATTTAAAGCATTCCAATTGAAGAGGGTTTGATCAAACTACCTTAGATCAAACCCCCTTGGATAGAACCCTGCTAGTTTTAAACCATACCTATAATAGAGTCTTCTTTACACCTATCAAAATGCTGATAAAAAACCACTTTTGATTTACCTTTTGGGGGATCAAGGGAATTCATTTAAAATTTATTTTTTGTAAGTATGTAGTCCTTATTACAAGCTTCCCAAAAAGTATAATTTTAAATAAATTTAATTTTATTAGTATATTTATTTTTTATTTCTTGTGAATGTAGGTTTTTCACCGAAAATCAAGCTCTCTTCTGCACATGTGGAAAAATATAAGATTATAATTTTTTTTTTGAAAAATATGAGTGCACCAGATATTGAAGTCCTTGATCCAACAATTTTTCTTTCTGAATTTGGATATATACAAAAAAATTTGTGTTATACAGCCTGCCTATGTCTAAATTGTAATTGGTTTGACTTCGAAACTTGATTAAGGGAAAAATATTCAATAAAAAACTATGAAACCAATTGGAAGCACTAGATAACATAATTACAAATCTAATTTAGAAAAAATTAGAATTTTATCCTTCATGGAAAAAAAATTATGTGTTATACGGTAAGCGTCACTCCTTAAAAATGGTGTTTACTAAAAAAACTAGTTTTCGAAGGAGATGGAAAAAGAAGTGCAATCTAATTCCAAAAAAATTGAAAAAAATATATTTAGAATCTATAGACAAAATGTCACAAAATCACTAGTTTGCATCATCTTCAAATTCCTCATAGTTTAGCCGCTATAGGTGCCTGAAAGTGAAGTTATAGTTAGAAAAAATCAGTTCAGTGTCTAGTTTGGCCAAAAATTGTAAACGAGTATTGTGGGATCACCCCCCCACAAGCCACCTTAACTAGTTTGTCCCATTCGTCATCTTTGATGAAGAATTTCATGGAAAAATCATAAGCTTTTCTATCTCTAGATTTTCCTGCCTTCAATTGACAGGCCCGTGATCATACCAATGAACTCCTCAGAAATCTCAAACTCCATACCATACATCTAAGTTAGAACAAGATCCTTCCAACTAGCCACAAAAAACTTTGGAGATTTGCGAGTCAAACCCATGCAATTTCTCAATATAGGAAGTGACCCCTCCATTGTTGGTGTAAATAGGTGTTTTACCTATCTAGTCATTAGTAGGTCCTATTTACATTGTTAAGTCCACTTAGGTCTTAGTTGATTTTTCTAGAAGTCCTAGTTGTCTAAATAAGATCTTATCATATTTTATCTATTTGGATTTTATTTAATGCATGTGTCCTAGGTCATTTAATATTGAGTTATGCCATTTAATCATGACACTCATTTAATGTTGGTACATCATCACCCTTGCCTATATAAGTAAGGCTTCATATGTACATAATCAATTCAAGCATCAATCTATGAACAATAATCAAGTTCATTTAGGAAATATTGCATCTACAATTATACCATAATCTTTCTGCCATCTCCCTTGTAGAAGTTATTTCATCTTCTAGGTGATCTTGGAGTGTTGAAGAGTTCACCATCAACTCCTACACGGTATTAGAGCTTCAGTGTTGTAGACTTCTTCCCAAATCTTAAGGACCAATCTTGGAGTAAAATTTTTGTTGGGTGTGAGTTGGGGTTTTAAGGACCTCACCATTAAATCTAGGATGTCAGAGAAAGTCATGTTTGACTTTTGCTTCATCAAATTTCATCATATATTGCTTGATTTATGAGGGTTTCAAGTTGGAAAAAAGGTTATTAGATCCAAGAGGTAGCTGATTTTTTGGAGCATTTTGAGCCAAAATCATTCTTTCCATTACATTTAGAAGGCCTCAAAACCCCCATTTTCATATATAACATTTCATATTTTTGTGCAAGAAATTTTTTTAGTTTTTTTCATGCGACTATCTTAAATTTGATGACCAAATGACCGTCAGAAAAAATTGTGTTAAATTTAATGGCCAAATGACTGTCATCAAACAATGTTAAATTTGACATTTAGATGACTGCCATTATTTATTGTCTTAAATTTGATGGCCAAACAACTGTCAACAGGTTGCTCCAATTGGACCCCCTCTTCTTTGGCAGTTTTCGCTTTGGAGGCAAACTTCAGAGGCTCATAACTTGTTCATATGGACTCCTTTTTCAGTGCAATACATATTTTTGATTTAGGGTATAATTTCATGCTCTACATAGTAGTGCAATTGGTTTTTGATTTTGGTGCCTAGATTTTCCATAAATTTTATGTTCTTACAGGTATTGCTGAGTCGTTCTCATTATTAGAAATTTTGGGACTCTATTCTTGCTCCTACGATAAATTTTTTGAGTGAATTTATTTTTAAAAGTGCATAATTTTTTGTGTACTTTGCAATGGTGTGATCAAATTTATCTCATATTGCATAAAAATTTACTTTGAGTTTGTGGCCAAATTTGGGAAATTGCATGCACTAAGGTCAACTTCATTTCACTATTGTTGGGAAGTGGCATCTATAATTGCACTAAGAATAGAGGGTCAACCTCATATCTTTCTTGGGGGTTTCATGATTGAGTAATTTGGGGGGTAATCTTTTGCCTTTGTTGGCTTATGTCTCTTGATTGGTCTATTGTGTGGCCAAAATTGAGGAGTTTAATATGGGCATCAAAAAATATCCTTATGTAATAAGGTTAAATTGATGGAACTTTAAGTATTGGGGAGAAAGAATCCTAACACATTACAAGTGGCTTAATATTTTTCCATATCTTTATGGACTAGTTCCTAAACCTTCATCAAAGTGGAAGAGAGTTGTGTGGGACATAAAAATAGAACATATCCCGGGAGTAATTGGTTGTAGTGATATTGATACACAATTGTCCACTGATGGTATTGAGATCCCTCGTGACTTTATGACTAGACTTTGGGAGATGTATGGAGAATCGAATGAACTCCATTCCCAAAGGATCTTGTTGCATATTTTCTTGTTCCACTTGTAGAGTTTTGACCTATTGATGATAAAACAACTGCTACGCTTGCTCATTGGGAAATATTTGGTTGTTTTGATGACATAAAACCTTCTCCTTCTCCTCTTACCAAGACTTATATTGAGACTTCAATTTCTATGGCTCTTAATCCAGATTTAGATGGTTTATCTTCTTCATCTATGAGTTAGCATCTTGAGGCTAAGGAATCTTGTAATCCACCATTGGTAGAATCATCTAGCCTTCTTAATGAAAAGGACACAATGGGGGATGATAGGTGTAGTCAAATGATATGTACTGAGATATCATGTCCTTCATCTATAGTTGTACCTAAGGATGCTTGCAATTCCATAGATTTGGCTCCTTGTGATTCAGTGCAATAGGAAATATATTGTCTTCCAGAGTTGGCTACTTGGGATGGGTACTTGAAAGAAATTGCTAGTTTTTTTTGTGAGTCCCACATTTCAGATTTGGGAGACATCATCGATTGAATTCATCTTCTCTTTGATGGAGATGATCCTTCT